>JACEIK010000578.1:321037-363831 GCA_018107945.1 Datura stramonium | reverse complement strand
ATATAATTTTATAAAGGTCAAAACACTAGCTTCATACAATTATCGAATCAGACTTCAACTAACCATTTTGAGAGTCGCATAAGATATCTGGGTTCAAACAACATTGAAAGAGATAGTTAATTTCAATGGTCTAGAGATTTAAGTTTAGAAATCTATTTAGTACTTTGAGTTAATACTATGAATATTGAAATTAATGATTATGTTTTCAATGATGAATAAATAGAGTTTATATTAACTAATTAGACCAAATTGATAGAGTTTATATCTAGTATGAATAACTTGATGAGTCAATAGATATTAATCATTTTATATTAACTATACTTATTTTATACTTTCTTCATCTCAAATTAATCATCATGTTTTCTTTCTCGAAAGTCAATTTGACTAATATTAAATTTGATTAGATCAACTCAATATTTTATAACTAAAATTTAGACATCTAAATCTTGATCTCATTTGCGTTGTTAACATTTCTTTGGGGTATTTTGAACTCATTACATGTTTTGTGTGTAAAAAGTGTTTTGAATGAAAACGAGCCAAAAAAGGGATGAATTGACACGAGATTGAAACCAGAAAAATAGGAGGGGACAAAGCAATAGGAGTCTAGGCTTGATTGCGTTGCGAGCCAGACAGACCTACCAAGGCTATTAGTCTCATCCACAAAACAGTGACATCAAGCCAAGGCGATGGCGCCCATCGCAACAGAAATGAATTTTTTGGACCTCCTCGCGATGTGAGCTCATGGTGGAGCGGGAGCTAACAGAACCCGACTTAAAGTNGGGCAGAAGGAAAAAGTAAAGCTTATTAGGGAACGTCTGCTGACTGCTCAGAGCCGCCAGAAATCTTATGCTGATGTGCGGCGGAGAAACCTAGAGTTTAGTGTGGGTGACTGGGTATCCCTGAAGGTTTCACCGACGAAGGGTGTGGCGAGATTTGGTAAGAAAGGCAAGCTCAGCCCAAGGTTTATTGGGACTTATAAGATTCGCCGAAGGATAGGCCATTAGAACCCGTTAACCTAGTTTTCCATGTATCAATGCTTATAAAGTGTATAGGAGATCCCTTTCGGATTGTTCCATTCCAAGACATTCAAATCACTGAGGAGTTAGCTTATGAAGAAGCTCCAGTAGCCATACTAGACCGGCAGATCCGTAGACTGAGAATTAAAGATGTTGCTTCTGTCAAGGTGGACTTAGCTTATGAAGAAGCTCCAGTAGCCACAGTAGACCGGCAGATCCGTAGACTGAGAATTAAAGATGTTGCTTCTGTCAAGGTGTTGTGATAGAAATAAGAACCGAGAGGAGATGATCCGGGAAGCATAAGAGGATATGAAAGACAAATATCCAAAGTTATTTTTTACTTAGTCGGATTGAAAAGTTAGAGGTATGTTGCTATTATTGTTTCATAAGTTGCATGATATACATGTATATATGGAGTAGCTGACTTCGCCTATTATGAAATGAATGCCATAGAATTGTGTGGAGTACCTTTATTGGATTTTTCTGCGCCAAAATTCTTCCGCATTAAGAAGGTGTTAAAGCTCTGCAAGCGTGGTTAACATTCGAGAACGAATGTTCTTAAGAGGGGAGGATGTTATACCCCGTAAGTCCTAGCATGTAGTTGGCCTATTTGCATATTGGTTGGAAGTTTTGTGAATGTCATACGTGCGAGGAAAGGGGCTAGGGAAAGGCCGAACGAGTGCCAAGTTGGAATTTCGCAAAGGGAGAAGAAACCAGCCTCCCTAGAGGCAAAGTGGCATGAGCCGGGACCTCCGCGCAGCCAACATGGCACGGAGCCAAATATGCTAATAACGTGCCACGTTGCTATGTATTTTTCTACAAGTGTATAAAGGCCTCACTCTTCATTTTCATATCATTTCATCAAATACACGACCGGGAAATAGAGGGAACAAAGGGTTCTTATAAATTTCATCCGATTACGCCCGTCAACACCGCCCAAAGTTAAATTAACTACGGGTATCGAAATATAAAGCCGTATATTCCACGAGTTAGTTTCGCGAAATTCGCCTGCGAATCATCTTCCGCGAGTCAAAGGATGTAATTGGTCCAAACTAGTGTCAATATGATCCTAAAGTATAGCAAGTATTTCTCCCTTCTAGATCTTCGAAATAATAAGGTTTAGATCGTGTTTCATTTAATTAGAAATATAGTTAATATTTCGTATAAAGTTTTCCTTTTTGCCAAATTTAGTGATAAACTAATCCTATCTTTCCAATAATATGATTTCAAGCTTGAGAAGGAAGTTGAACACGAGCCTAAACTCGCGCCTAAACGGTAAACAACGATCAAGGTATGTAAAGAAAGTCTCTTTCTAAGGAAGTTGATTCTCCAAGATAGTAAAACAATGTAAATCTCGCAAAGTATTTCAAAATATTATATCACGTTCTCAGTATGAAGCTCAAGTAAAGCATGTCAGAAATATTATCATATTCAAGATGTATCACATGTAGTTATTGATACACATAAGCGTAAATATTATATATATTGCGAGTGACTGCTAATAGGGATTAAAGTTACAATGCATTCCGGTTAGCTGCTAGGAAGTGCATGGGCGCATCGTTGATGAGCCCGCAAGTGTACGGGTTGTACAAGTAATATAGTGGCCCTTTTTAAGAACCGGAATGTCGAACCTGCTGTGGACTCGGACTCATGTGGTAAAACTTTCTCGAAAGTGTTAATTTCTATCAGAATCCCCTAATAATGAAGACAACAGTGTAAAGAAAATGTTTTTATATTTTGTAAACTAACTTTTTATACTAAAGTAGATTAATTATACGAGTGAGTCTTAACTATGAATGTAAGCATGCCGAGGCTAAAACGAACATGAAAGAAACTAATTATCGATCTACGTGGTTTATCTTTTTCTGGTTGCTAGTCGGAACTTATGCCTATGGATTAAAACTCTCGTATTTAACCCAATTTAAGAATCATAAACCTTCCACCTACATTTCTGTGATAAGAAGAAATTTATGTTCTAGCCATACAAAGCCGATTCCACACTTGACATAGGACTTTGTGCATATTTCTATCTCCGAAGGTAAATCAATTCTCAATTTTCCCAAACTAGGAAAAGATCATATCCTATTACCCACAACTTTCCAGCTTTTGCCCTCTCGGTGAAACTGACTTTTTGGATTTACATTAACATTGCCGCCTATTAATGCAAGAAGAACAAGAATTAAATAGAACAACCATAGAAGAAAGATGAAACAACCAAATAATCACCATATTTCAATACAATGGTTCATAACATTAGCAAGAAAGGGAATTAGCCACTCATTTATGGATTGAACATCGTTAAATAAGTGTAAATCATGCAAACAATTGAAAGAAAGAAGAAAGGGATAGAGAAAACCCAAGAATTTTCGCCCTCTCAACCGCTCGTAACCCACGCTCTTGCTCCACCAAGTCGTAATAATTAAAAAATGAACCTAAGTGTTCTATTTATACTAGGAAGAATTTTTCCGGAATAACAAGCAACGTGTCACGGAGTGCATCGCGGAGCACTGCCGCTGTGACACGGTGCAAACGCGGAGGCTCTCTGGAGTTGGCCGCCCAGGTAATTGCTCCTAACGCACGGCATGCAACGCGAGCATGCCCAAGCGCGGTTACCTGCAAACGCCACCTTCACCGAATGTCAAGATCCTGGGAACACTCAATGTGCCACGGCTCGATCGCGGACCTTCTCTGGAATTTCTTGAATTTATATCTCCTGACAGAATGCAACCGCGATGGCAGCGTGTCACGACTCCATCGCGGAAAGCCCTTAAATTCCTTGCTTCTCCACCTCGTTTCTCTTGCTCGCTCCCGAGTCCATCTCCGTCCTCCCTACATGCATCTTAACTCCATAAAAAGTATGTTTTTCCTGCAAAACAACGCTAATCATGTTGGTTAGTATAAATCAACTCCTACAATTTACATGAGAATGCACACACATTGTTGGGATAAACAAGGCAAAACGATGCATTTGGGGTATCACTCTGGGCATATAAATATGTCCTGCATCACCTACCCCACACTTAAAATCTTGTTCGTCCTCGAACAATACTCCTACACCTTCTGAAATTGATATCCCATCATGGCTACTTTGGCTCGACAATCCGAGCTACAGTTATGCCGATTATTTTCATAACAAATCATCAAGAAAACATGCATAGTATCATCATTACAATGACATTTAACAAATCAAGACCCCCTAGACTCAAGAATCGACTCGATATTGGCAAACTCATGCAAATTATTAGCTGACCAAGATATCCGACACGAATTTCATTCTTCATCAAGCATGCGCCTCACATCAAGGTGATACTTCCTCTTTAAATCATGAACTTTAAATCATTTCATGCGGGCATGTACACACAATTTCACTCTCTCTCCCAAAAAGAATTCACATGCATCGGCATGACCCATAGGCTTGCCTCTAGTGTATTATTCCACTAATATATGACGCGTGGTGTAAGATCACGTAGGACTTAACGGGTTGTAATGTCAGCTATGGAAATTAGTATATACCGGCTAATTAAATAAGGAAGTAAATCTAGCATCCTTAAGCGGTTTTTCAATACATCCCACACATTCGACATAATTTCTTCCTTCCTCCTCCCTTTCTTGAAGTCTTTCTTTATTTTTGTCGCCCACTTCTTTGACACACCAGACTAAACAAAAAGATAAGTTATATAACTTATTTCCTTAACCGCAAGTACACCTTGACTCTTTTTCTTTCTTTCATCACTTTTCTTTTCCTCTCTTTCTTTCTTTTCATCGTTTCACTCCTTTACACTCTGTGGGAAAATTATATATTTGAGCCTTGCAAGAGCTTCTGGATTAGGTTTATTGGACAATGAAAAGAAGGGGTTAAACTTGGTTTACACCCTTTTTGACAAAAGAAAAATGGATAACGGCTCAATGGGCTAACTAGGATTTGACGCTCACGGGTATGACAAGAAAAAAACTTTTGGTTAAACAAAGAAGCGCCTACATCCTTTCCTACACTACACTTCCTTCATTTCGTTTCGTACACACCAAATGTGCAAGTTCTATGTACTTCACAATAGCATGGAATAACCAAACCTCACTATACACTCAATGCACATGCTCAACTCAAGACATCTTCGCTTAATTTTAATCAGCTAATTACAAGAATTCAAAAATTAAGCCTCTTCAATCACACCGAATCGACCTCTATGGCCTAAGTGTCTCACATATGTACTGTAATGCTTTCTAACGAATCACCTTTGCAGTATAAATATTATGTACAACACGCAACCAAGATTTCGTAGCCATAAAGTAGCAACATGCATGGGATACAACCAACACACCAAAAATTTAAATAAACTACTTCCTATCGACTAATTTTCCTGAAGACGATCGTCATCCATCCATCATAGGGAACGGTCACTATTTACGACTTCGGTTCAATGGGACTCTTCTCGGCAAAAGAACTGAAAAACAAACTCCGAGAAACTCCAACAATAAAAATAGTTAAATTTAATTAAATTTCTTAAAAATATCGATAATTTCGACAAAACTATTTACAATAATCAAGTTAACAACATTCAACAAAGACACACAAATTTCACAAAAAAGAAATATTTACACATGAACATACACACAAAAACAAGGTCACAATATTTTCAAACACAGCAATAGAACATGCGATTATATACAAAACAAGACAAAAATCAAGTACCTCTAACTACTCCCCACCCCATTACCTTAAAATCGAACACCGTCCCCAGTGTTCATACAATCACAAAACAACAAAGGTGGGTGGTGAAACTCGATCAATCAAAGTACTCCACTTCTTCACCGTGCCGCCGCCTCGTCCTCCATGTCTGAATCTCCCGCCGTCCTCCGACTCAACATCGGAATCCTCGCGACGTGTCTCCTCATCAGTGGGGACATCATCATCCACGTACTCCACAAAAGCTGGGCCCACACGACATAGTGCCTCGGCATTTTCGCCAAAGGGGTAATCTAAGTCAGCCGCCATAGCCATCATCCTCCTCGTTGCCGGTCTCCCGCCTATGCGTAGCTGGAGCATCTACATCCCGAACATGCGGGCCATATATTGGTCATCCTGAGCATGTCGCTCGGCTAATGTGAGAACTGGTCGAGTGGTGTCAGGTGCCTTAGTCTTTGTGACATCTATGGCACGCCGTCCATCTCTAAGGGAATGTAATCTAGGGCCTCTCTTCCTCTACCTCTAGGCCCCTCGTGAACGTAGTCAGCAACCCGCTAAAACTAAAAATTCTATGCCCTTGATGCAGTAAACTGGGCTCTCTTCATGGCGGATATGGATCACCACCCCTATATTTATCTCCAGCTCCTTTCATCAGGGCATACACTGGTACACGATCCCGGTCACATCCACGCACCCCCCTAATCAAACAGAGTACAATTTTCAGCCATATCCTGGCTTCCCTGCTCATCTGTGAGTAGGGCAATGTCTGATGGTAGCCCCTCTCCTTATGCCTGTTCCAGCATGCTGCTGACCGCCTACACAATGTGCGTCTGATATCCGGGAAAGGTGGAGTGGATATTCACCACGGAGGCACGTGGGCACGTTGCTCGCGTCCCTAGTATGGCGTTGAGGTGGTGAGCTCAAGTGTGACAATCTGGCCCCTTACTTGATGGTGTGACTACGGAGCGCCGGGGTTCCAATTGGCATAGAACTCCTGAATCAAGTGCAGATTGCACTCCTTGGGCTCGTCAAATGAAGCGCAGCCCGGGCAAGCAGCCAATCCGGTACCATGCAACTCCCAGCTAATGGGTCCCTTGCAATATGCTCAGGGAAGTATTTGTTCTCCTTGTGCTTCGTGTACCACTTCTTCCCTTCCTCTGTCACCCATCTGGTTCCGTATTGGCGGGTTTGGCCGCGTGGTCCGCCGGTGCTGCCGACCGCTGCCCTGGCCTAACCGCTTTCTTCCGGGCGCCTCGAAGCGGTGATGCGCCCCTACCCTGTCCTGCCTGCTTGCCATTGTTCCTGTCAACGAAAGCAGACAGTCCCAATGTCAGTCAAATTAAAATTAGCTTCGACTAAGGTTGGGTTAGGCTCGCCACCCCACACTTAGTCTTCATCCTCAAATTCGCAGATACGGCAAGAACATCTTTATTTCTAATTTACAAAAAACAAGAAAACTAAAACAACTAAAACACAAACAATATTGCCTTGTATTCCGCAAATACGACGGTATAACGCAACTGTACTATCAGACTTCGTGACAAATACTCCCACAATATTACCGGTTTCCATCACAATTTCATACAGGCACTTGTAATGAAAGAAAAAAAAGAAAAACAACAACTATGCAATTATACAAACCTATGCTATCTATACTACCATTTCACTCCCGAAAATCCGTCGGTTTTTCTTTCGTATATTACACAGATAATGCACCCAACTCATTTCACCCAACATATACACATCCATGAAATCACCCTTACAAGCTTTCCCATTTTCATGTTCAACTCCAAACCCTAGCTATAATTTTTCGGGCAACATCAAGCACATGTTTTTATCAATTCATACCATTACAAGGATATTACGAACATAAATTAACAATACTTGAATGAATTCAAGTTCAATTTCTACCTAGGTTATGGTTTACTCATACATCATGCTTCAAATTGAACAAATTCAACTAAAATTGAGATAAAGTGATGAACGACTTTTAATTGAAGAACGGAAGAAAATCCAAGGAAATTATACACCTAAGGCCGTGACACGTTGAGGGAGAGGGGATTTTTGGGAGGTTTGTCGCGAAGGATGTGAGAAAATGAGAAAACAGGGATTTGGGGTTAAAAGTGGGGATTTTCAAGGCTGGTTACCCGGGTGACCCGGTGTGACCCGACGCGAATAACACTCCAACGTGTCACGGAGGTGGTACCTGAGCACCTGCTCCGTGACGGAGCCATCGCGCAGGCATTCTGGAATTTGAAATTCGTAGATTTTGGTTTCCTCAACGTGTCACGGAGGGTAACGCTGAGGCCCTCCTCCGTGACACGGAGCCACGCTGTGCTCACTGCTTTGCCACTTTAAATTTTTTTTCTTACCTCGTTTTTCTCCTTTGCATTCCTTTGCATTTCTTCCCCGATCACCCTGAAATATATCTTTCAACAAGAAATCGGTTAGAATTCCAAGGTTTGACGAACGTAATATTTTTATTTTTTTTATTTTTTTTATTTTTTTTATTTTTTTTAGAAGATTTGGATTTTAAAAATATATTCTCTTTTTTTTTTTAATGTACAATTATACAAACAACAATTCACGGGTTGCCTCCCGTGCAGCGCCTGGTTTACCATCTCAGCTCGACATCGTTTAAGCTCATTCTGCTCCCTAGGTGACGGACGCTTCACAACACGTTCTCACCCCTGTCAAGCTTACCCTTGTCGGGGGTTTCCCATTAACCTCGAGACTCAAAGCCCTGAACAACATCAGCTTGCTCAAGCACATTGATGACCACAGAGTTCCTCGTACATGGACGGGAGCTTGGTGGCCTTGTACACACGAACACTTCCACCTTGTCGTGTGCTCGTATAAGCTAGTCGCCCCGCAGCTACATTTATTAACGCTTTCCTGATAGCCAAGAAAGGCCGTCCCAATATAATGGGACTTCAGCGTCTGGCTTAAAATCCAACACAACAAAAATCTACCGGAAAGATTAGGGAGCCGACTGCACCAGCACGTCCTCCACAATACCATCTCGTCTTGCCAAGGAACGATCCGCTTAGCCGCAAGATCACCGTCGAGGGTCTAGGACTCCCAGCCCTAACTTGAATACCGAGGCGGGCATCAGGTTAATGCTCACTCCCAAATCGCATAATCCGCCAGCTCGGCTACTTTGCCCGATTGTTATTTGAATTGTGAAGCTCCTGTGGTCTTTGAGCCGTAGGCAATCAGTTTTGTATCCGGGAAGGTGCACTCCTCCGTAAGAGCCACCGTGGCAGACTCAGTAAGCCTCGCTTGTTGGGCACATGTCCTTTATGTACTTTGCGTACTTAGTACTCCCTCGCAAAACATCAACAAGAGGTAAGTTAATGTGTACCGTTTGAGCACCTCCATGAACTTTTTGAAACACGCCTCCTCCTTGTGCTTCTTAATCGTTGAGGGAACGGGGGTGAGGTCTTTTCTCATTCAAAGATCCTTGTTCCTTCTTTTCATCATTTTGCTCCCTCTTCCGCTTCTGCCGCTCCCGACTATTGAGGTGGTCTTTCTGGTTCCACCTTTCAACTGCAAACCACTCTCGTGGTCACGCATTTACCTGCTTGGGGCTGGGGTCCGTGTCGCTGGAAGTCCTCCTCTAAAGCCCGGTGTTCTGGGCTCCAAAGAAATCGCCTCAAACTGATACTCTAGGCCTTGGGTAGCTAGCTGATTATTATTCTGACCTCGGCTGCCAATTTTATATAGTCAGCCTGTACTGAGCTTGGCTAGCTAATAATGTCTTGAAGATTCCTCAACGCTGGGTGATGGTGGTGGAGGAGGGGATTGTTGTTTCTATATCAGGCTCGATAGTTCTTTGCGGGCCCTCCTTGATTCCTCTGCATACCCTGACTCGTACTCTGTCCCTGATGGTTGTTGCTACCCCAAGAGAAATTCGGGTGAACCTCCAGTTAGAATTGTAGCTGCTACCATAATGTTGGGTATTGTTCCTTTGCATTACCGACAAAGTTCACCAGTTCATTTGCTCCACAACACTACCGAAAATTCTTACCTGCACACTTCACACCAAATCTGCTGCACTGTATTTACTGGGGCTTGAGACTGACTCAAGCTCATGTTGCGAAGTGGGTTTAGTTGATTCTGCAAGGCAGCTATCTCGTGCAAATGATAGCTGTAAACCCATCGACTTCCAAGACTCAGCCGCTCCTTGCTCCTCCTTGAAGAGTCCGCATCTCACCCAAATTTCCTGCGAAATACGATTAAGCAAAGTATAAAGCTCCTAATAAGTCTTTTCTAATGCTTGTCCCCCAGCTGCCGAATCCAGCAAGATTTTGTGGGGTTCCAAACCCTCTACAGTGTGCACTGTTACATCATTGGATTGATGGGGTGATGAGGACAACCCGCAAATGTTGATTTGAATTTTCTCCTGCTTGATACAGATTCTCTCCTTCTCTTTGTTTGAAACTTAGAATTTGAATTCTGCCTTGCTGTTTTACCAGAAGGAAAGAATGATCAAGAACTTCTTTGCAAGATCATCCCATGTGGTTATAGAGTTCGGTGGCTCACTTTCAACCACCTTTTCGGCTTCTCCCAAAAGTGAAATGGGAACAAGTGTAAGCTCGATATAGTCTCGTTGACACTCCAGCGGGAATGGGTGTCACTTATCTCCAAAAATTTGAAGATGTTGCTGTGGATCCTCGTGAGGGTGACCTGTGAACTGCCCGCTTGTGTGCAGCAATTGCACCATGTTCTCGTTTTGGGGTCGAACCTCCTCCTGCTCAGTTTCAATGCTAGATGACATTACTAGCATGTGGATTGCCATTGTCGCGAACCGGCCTAGCTGCCATTTCCTCGGGCACTAATACGCCCGCACAAGTGGCTGTGGTTGCTCCATAAGTGTTTGTCTGAGCAATCGCAGTTTTCTTCTAGAGCTTCGTTGGCGATGGAATTGTCTTTCCGGCTCTAAGGATGGATCCACCAAATCTTTGTCTCTTGCCAGTGTTCAACAGAATCTGTTATCTGCAAAATATAGGTTAAGACCGTTGTCAACAATAAAATACAGAAATAAAGTAAACTAACACTTTTAAGAAAAATAAAATTTCACTAATTGCTGGGTCACCCGCAACGGCGCTAAAAACTTGATGCAGCTCCGCAAGCAATGCGTTGTACAAGTAATATAGTGGCCCTTTTAAGAACCGGAATGTCGAAACCTACAGGGACTGACCAGGTAAAACTTTCGAGTGTTAATTTACCGTAACTCTAATAATGAAGACAACAGTGTAAAGAAAATGTTTTTATATTTTGTAAACTAACTTTTTATACTAAAGTAGAATAATTATACAAGGGAGTCTCGAACTATGAATGTTAATGCTGAGGCTAAATGAACATGTAAAGAAATTAATTATCGATCTACGTGGTTTATCTTTTTCTCTCAAGTTGCTAGTCGAACTTATGCCTATGGATTAATACTCCCGTATTTAACCCAATTTAAGAATCATAAACCTTCCACCTACATTGCGATAAGGAAGAAATTTATGTTCTAGCCATACAAAGCTGATTCCACACTTGACTAATGTATTTACTTTCAGGTATATTTCTATCCTCAAGGTAAATCAATTCTCAATTTTCCCAAACAAAGAACAGATCATATCCTATTAATTCACAACTTTCGCTTGCCCTCTCGAGAAAAACCGACTTTTTGGATTTCATATTAACATTGGCCAGATATTAATGCAGTAAGAACAAGAATTAAATAGAACAACCATAGAAGAAAAGATGAAACAACCAAATAATCAACAATTACATTTCAATACAATGGTTCATAACCTCCGCAAGAAAGGGAATTAGCCACTCATTTGTGGATTGAACATCATTAAATGAGTATAAATCGGTGCAAACAATTGAAAGAAAGGAGAAAGGGATAGAGAAAACCCTAAGAATTTTAGTCCTCTCAACTGCCTGTAACCCACGCTCTTGCTCCACCAAGTCGAATAATTAAAAATGAACCTATGTTCTATTTATACTAGGGAAGAATTTTTTCCCGAATAATAAGCAACGTGTCACTGAAAGTGCACGCGGAGCACCGCCTCCGTGACACGGGTGCAAAACGCGGAGGCTCTCTGAAGTTGGCCGCCCAGGTAATTGAGTACCCTAACGTGGCACGGCATGCAACGCGGAGCATGCCCATGTGCCACGGTGCAAACGCGGACTTCACCGGAATGTCAAGATCTCGGGGAAATTAATTCCAATGTGCCACGGCTCGATCGCGGACCTTCTCTCGAATTTCTTGTATTTATATCTCCTGGACAGAAATGCATCCGCGATGGCAGCGTGTCACGGCTCCTACTGCGGAGCCCTTAAATTCCTGGCTTCCAATTGCTTCTTGCTCGTCTCGAGTCCATCTCCGATTCCTCCCTACATGCATCTTAACTCCATAAAAGTATGTTTTCCTGCAAAGCAACACTAATCATGTTGGTTAGTATATAAATTCGTGAATTTTACAATTTACATGAGAATGTACACACATTATTGGCTAAACAAGGCAAAAATGATGCATTTGTATCGGCATATAAATATGCCTGCATCACCGTACTACAGACCTCCCTACTAAAAGGGAGTAGGTTAAATCTGATTCACGTATGACGCTGTAGAAACTATTTAAGTTCTCAGTTTATTTTGATGGTAGACTTATACGTTGTTGCCAGACCTGGGACTTCAGAGCTCGTAAGGGAGTTAGCATCACGAGGCCAGGAGGCCGATACACTTCCCAATATAGATAGATTTATTTTTCAGTTTCTCCAAAGATAGTAATCCAAAGATGACTCTCGTAGAGCATGTCAGAGATTATATTATTATTATCAGATTCAGTATGTATTATATGCAGTCATTGCTATAAGTTAAGACTTGATTTTATTGTTTTGGGCCGGGATTACCTAGCTTCCATGACCTCCCTAGGGTTCATAGATGTATTGACTCGCCCGCCGAGGGCGAGGATACGCGTTCTGCGGAGTGGCATGTCGTCCACTAGGGACGAAGATGGATGCCAGTTTCCATATTTTGCCTTGGTCGGCTTTTATACTCCCCCGCGAGCGCTTGCGCCCAGGGTGTTGATTTCCTCGTGGAGTCCTCCGACTGTGTACAACTATAGGGGTCACGCCCAATGTGCCCAAGTTGCATACACTGGGACCGACAGGATGCTTATATTTACTAGGTGATATGGTATGATCTGGGTAGAGGTATATATATTGTGATGATTTCACCTTCCGACTTATGGGGTCCGTAAGGTTTATTTATGTTATGTTGTTTTAGTTATTGATAGATAAACAAAGAGAATGTCATGTTATCGTGTATGACTCTTACTCTCTCTCAAAAGATAATTATATTTAGTCCTGATTGCACTATCTCAGTCGGTTTCCTATTACTTCAGTTACTGTCAGCTTTATTACTTACTTTTAGTTGTTTCCAGTTATTGCTTTACATACTGTACCGGTAATTCTGCTCGCTTGGGATGCTGCATTACTTGCCCGTAGGTGTACATAGACGAGCAGCATCCCTGTACTTCCGGGGCCTTATAGAGCCTTCAGCTCCTTTCATTCGGAGCTTGAAAGACAGAGGTTTACTCTCCTTTGATTGTGCAGTGTTGGTAGGCCGGGGCCCTGTCCCGACCATCTTATTATTCTTAGAGGCTTGCAACATTGTATTATATTCCCGTGGTTAAAGTATTGGCCAGCGGGGCCTTGTTTCAATCATAGTTGGTGACCTGTCGGTCATAGATCAGTTTAGTACCTGATTTCGTTTCTCAACTATAACTAGATATCGGTACCTTGTCGGCCCGCATAGGACTTCCTCTTATATTCAGTTGTTTCTGGTTAGCTGTTACTTTTAACAGTGGCTATAGGCTCGTCTACGGGGCTCTATTACAAATTCGCCATATAGCCCGCCGTTTTCTTGATTTCGTAGTTAGAGCCGCTTTGCACCAGAAGTGCTTAGGCTCAGTTAGTCCAGCAGTCCAGGTCCCAGTAGGGCACCAGGTGCCAGTCATGCCTCCCAAGGCGGGGCGTTACCATCGATATCAAGTCAAGGCGCATTCGGCAAGGGAAGCTCATGGTGGAGGTCCCAATCATATAATAGTATAAACCTACGTTTGTGCGTAGTTTTGAGGTATAGGGCGACGATCCATAGCCTAGCCAAGTGCTAGACCATACCCCAAAAACATGCATATGCTCTACATTGTTTATAATGAAGTCAACATTGTCTTTTGATTTAAGCTCAATGATCAAATACATCTCAAATATGAAACCACACATATGAGAAGCTTTTAGTTCAAAACATATGACAAGCAGAAAGCATAATGGGGAGTCTTTTCTCCAAAACCATGTGGTAAGCTATGCGTAGGGAGACTTAACTCAAAACATACCATAAGCTAAGAATATAAAATTAGAAGTCTTCGCTCCAAAACAATGGGATAAGATGAATTCGGGAAAATCATCTTTTCATACTTAACGTGTGGGCATTGCCCAAAGCTTTATCATACATAGAAATACTCAATTTTCATTGAAAACATAATTGTAAACATGGGTAACTTCAAATCATGCTTTCATCACACAACCCAAATCATTATCACATGTACATCACAAATCTCTACTTTTCATGAGCATCTCATCAATGAGCTTTAAAATCTATAAGACTAGAAAAAACTTCAATTGAAATAATTATAAAATTGCTCATGCTTCATAATTCAATAATAGAATCATAATCAACTCATATCCATGTGTAGAAATAGATAATTAATGCATTTGGGTAAAGACCCCATATATAAATCATGAATTTCAAACTTTTTAGAGATGGATTGGGTATGGGTGTGGAAGAAACCATCTCCTTCATAACCCTACATACCTGTTGAGGGCTGAATCTTACTCTCCCTTGAATGTCCAAGAGAAAATAGAAGGAGAAAAACTTGAATCACCTTGATCACCTCTTATCACTCTTCCACTCTTTTGCATGTACGAATGAAGACTTTAGGATAGTTTCCCCCTCTTAAACCCACCTTTCGTAGCTTAAAATGACGTAGTTTAGTGTTACACCCCGTAAGTTTCTAATGTTTAGATGGCCTATTCGTACGTTGGTTAAGAATTTTAAGATATAATATGTACGAGAAAGGGGCTCGGGAAAGGTCGGATGAGCGAAATGCGGGACCACGCCGAGTAGAAGGTCGGACCACCGCCAAAAGGCAACGTGGCACAACCTCCTCGCGCGTTGGGCTTCGTCGCACGGCCTAGAATTCGCACGACAGTGGTCCTTGCCACGGATCCCCTGTCCACCGCCTCAAATATATATATAAGTCTTCCTTGATTTTAAGTTATATTCCGTTGGTATATAGCCGGGCCGAATAGTGAGAGTACAAAGAAAAATGTTAAAATCTTCCGTTTACGTTTAAGGAAATGCTATCCGAATTCAAATTAACTTTCGGGTGTCAAAGTATATGGTCGTGTGAGATTGCTACGGAGTTAGTTTAGCAAAATTCCCCCGACGAATCGTAACTCCGCCGAGCTAAAATTGTTAGAGTTACGTCAAACTAGTGTCAATACATCACAGGCTTAAAGTACATTTTCCTGCCGGATTCTCGAGAAATTAAGTGAGTTTTTGACCGTGCTCGCCAAGTTTGGAATATAGTTAATATTCCTATATAAAATTATCGCTTTCATCGAATTTAGTATTGAAATTAGCCTCATTCTTCCAATAATGCGATTTCAGTTGAGAAGAGAAGGCACAAGCTGAAACTCGCCAAAGCTAAGTTGCCAAGGAGGTATGTTAAGGCATTTTCCTTCGGCAAGTTAGTTTTTTTAGAATTATAACTCATTTGAATTTAGTAGCAATACCAAGAGTGTCTATTATTATGATTAGTTATTGTTATTAGCTATGATCGGTATTCCACAGTAGTTTGGGGATAGATTATTCCTCAGAGGCCTCCGTGACCGGCTCCGTGGTTATTAGCTATGTCGATGTCTCACTAGGGGCGATAAAGTCTCCCTATGGAGAGGTATGCCATCCCGCTAGGGACGAATATGGGGTTCCATATACTCATGTCGTGGTTAGCCTTATATACACCCTCGTCGAGCCTGGTGCCTGGGTGGCATATTAGGGTGTCCGCACTGTGACATTACGTTACGGTCAGGCCGAGCGGGCCTGGCCATGGCACCTGTGGGACTGTAGGACTCGCTATAGCTAATTAGTAGACCAATGTGAACTGGATAGGGTATATAGGCTAGGTGTACTCACCAGGGCTTATGGGAAACCTGTGGGGTTAAATCAGGCTGGTTGTACATTCCGACTTTTGGGGTCGTGTGGTTTATGTTTGCTTTTAGTTATTGATAATTAGACGGGGCTGAGATGTTCTATTACTCATGTATCGTCTCTATCCCCTCATTTCAATTACTTTCAGGTCTACTCTTTATTTCAATCATTTACGCTATCGCCTTACATATTCAAAACATATTATACCGACGCCTTTCTAGGGTAAGCCAGATACATACCAAGCAGCGCTGATAGATGAGGAGCGTATCCCTCGTAGCTACCAATGTCACCAGAGCAGTTAGTCCTTTCTTCCAGTGCTTGTAGACAGAAGGTTTACTTCTATTTTTGTTGTACTGTTTATGGGTAGGTCGGGGCGCTGTCCCGACTCCATCATATTACTTCCTAGAGGCATGTAAATTGATTGTATTCCGTTGTGGCTAGTTGTTAGTCATGTGGGCCCTTATGTGTTTTAGTTTACATGTTGGCCGTGGTGGGGCCTTATTTAGCTGATAAATTAGCGGCCTTGTCACCTATAGTTTAGTTTGGCACCGGGTTTTATTCTTGCGCTTCATATAACTAGACATCATGGAGATCTGTCGGCCCGCGCATAGGGACTCCCCGTTGTTGCCAGTTCTCAAGTTAGCCGTTTTCCTACAGTGGCTATAAGGCCTTCTCGGCCGAGGTTGTATTTACAACCCAGATATAGCCCGTTGTTTTCTTGAATTGAGAAGTAAGCCCGCACTGTATGCTTAGGCTTAGTCAACCCGCCGCCCGCATCCTTGTAGGGAACGAGGTGCGTCATGCCTCCTACAGCGTGACAAACTTGGTATCAGAAAGCGTGTCGATTCAGGGAGTCTGCAAGCTATGCTAAGTAGAGTCTTGTCTATTGATGTGTTGTGCAATTACATTCTATAGGCGGGGCTGCGAGGCATGATAGGATGCTACTCTTTCTTCTCTTATCTAGTTGTGCTATAGAGTCAGCACGGGATAGGTTGAGTCCCTAAGCCTACTATATTCTTTTATCTATAGAGAAATGGCAGAACCGCCACACCCTAGGCCTGGTAGGAGATTGCATGTTGCCAGGGAAGGCACTAAAAGGGTGCCTCGCCGTAGCCCAATTTGAGGGCGATAGGGAGACTTCATCTCTCGTCTTCCTAGCCAGAGCCGCCAGCGAAGTCGCAACGGCACCATCCCAGCAATTTCTATACCGGTACCATTAGATCAAGTGGTTAGAGAGCTGCTGTTATGCTAGTTCAGATAATGACTGCACGCCTCACTGGCACCCACAAAGCCTGCGTGTGGTCCTCAAGAGGGCTTGCAGTTCGAGTGGTCCGAGAGTTCCTCGGCCTTGAGTCCCCCAAGCGCTACATCGGGATAGACCGAGTGGAGGACCCTTAGGATTTCTTTGATCAGATACACTAGATTTTCGCGGTGATGCATGCTACACCTAAAGAGTCAGTTGCTAGCCGATTCGCTTACGGACATTGCATTACCGTGGTATGAGAGTTGGGAGAGGTCCCGAGGAGAGATGTTTCCCGTCGACTCTGACCCAGCTTCTCGCAGGTTTTCCCGACCACTACTCTACCACGGGAAATTGGATAGGCCCGACTTGATCAGTTCCTACATCTCGAGGTAGGGGCCGATGAAAGTGTCCGGGGAGTATGTTATGATGTTCGACCCTTGGCCCGATATGCACCAAATTTTTGTGAATACCATGCCATGGTGCACGTTTATTATGGGCTGAATCAAGAATATGTGGAGAACTGTATTTTGGCCACTCTGCAAGAGGATATGGATAATGCCCCTGGATCAGGATTTTGCCTTGAACATTGAAGGGACTACAGCAGCAACGGAGATAAGGAGGGCAGATTTTGGGAGCAAGACCATGTGGCTAGACCTAGTGACATGAAGGCAAAATGAGTCCTGTGGTGGACCCGGGCCATGATTTTCAAGCAGACCACCCAGACCCCACTGCCACACAACAATAGCAGGGAGTGGATTCGCTCACAGCAGTAAGGACCCGATGAGAGCTTACGATCAACAGGTCCATGAGAGGAGTAGAGTAGAGCGTATTCAAGATGCCTCTTTGCCCTCGTCTCGCAATGATGTCACTCCGGTGCATGCGTGCATGGTTCCACAGCATGTTGTACTTGTGGACTGGAAGGTCATCAGATGATGGATTTTCCAGCCAAGGGTTGGAGTGATCGGGACCGACAAAATAGATCTTCGTAGATCGTGTGCCTGGCATCTCCAGCAGGGGATAATTTCCACAAGCACAAATTCCGCTTTTTATAGGACCAAAATTCTTTCACAAACGTAGGCCCTTAGCTCCAGGCGGCAGAGGCCAGGCAGACTAGGGGTATCTAGCTCAGGTACCAGTCCAGATCTCACTTATGCCTTACCGGGACTAGAGGAGTCAGAGTCATTGCTGGATGTGGTGACAGGTATGCTGGACATTTTCTCTCACTCTTTTTATGTATTGATAGATCTAGGATCCACCTTGTCTTATGTTACCCATTAGTGGCCTGAAGTTCGATATCACGCCAGAATTACTTCAGTGACCTTTTTCAGTGACTACACCAGTCAGTGACTCTATCATAGCCAAGAGGGTCTACTGGGGATGCACAATAAAGGGGTTGTTGGCCGTCGATTTTAAAGTGTAATTTGATAGAACTAGAAATGATTGATTTTGATGCAATTATGGGTATGGATTGCTGGCACCATGCTATGCCAATGTTGAATGTCGAAACAAGACTGTCCGTCTCCACTTTCCAAGGGAGCCGGCCGGAAGTGGACAGTGCAGCCACGCCCAAAGGTATGTTTATTTCCTATCTTTGGGTGAGAAAATTGATAACAAAGGGATGTATTTACCATATTGCCGAGTTCGGATGTCCAAGAAGAATCTCTCGACTCTTTAGTACATTCCAGTAGTTAATGAATTCTGTGATGTATTCTCGAGATGAACTACTCGGCATTCCCCTTAACAGAAAATTGAGCTTGCAATTGATTTATTACCAGTATCAAATTATATCTATTCATTCCACTGCAGGTTCTACCGAGCTCAAAGAATTGAAGGAACAATGAGGACCTAGACAAGGCTTTATCAGGCCAAGTACTTCACCATGGGAAGCACTAGTCCTATTTGTGAGAAGGAAGGATGACTCTTGCCCGTATGTGTATAGATTACCGGCAACTCGAATAATGTTAATATCAAGAATAAGTACCCTCTTCACAGATGACTTGTTTGACCAATTGCGTGGGGAAAAGTATATCTCAAAATTGACTTACGATTAGGTGGTACCATCGTGTCTGGGTTCGTGAGAGGGATATTCCAAAAACTGCTTCCAGGACCAGGTATGGCCACTTTGAATTTCTAGTCATGTCCTTTTGGATTCAACGAATGTTCCGCATTGTTCATGGACTTGATAAACAGCCTTCAGCTGTATCTGGACCTATTTGTGATAGTATTTATTGATGACATTCTGCTATATTCCCGCTCAGAGGAAGATCACCGGGATCACTCTATGAATAGTGCTCCAAACCTCAAGAATCGCCAGCTGTATGTGAAGTTTTCAAGTGTGAATTTTGGCTGAATTGAGTGGCCTTTTTTGGCCACATTGTGCTTGATGTTGGAATTCGAGTAGACTCGAAAAGTTGAAGCAAAGAAAACATGGCTCAGACTTACCACTCCGATCGAGGTACGTAGTTTCCTGGGGTTAGCTGGGTATTACAGGAGGTTCGTCGAAGGATTTTCACCTTAGCGGCGTTTTTGACCAAGTTGGAATCAGAAAGTAGTCAAATTTTCACTCGATCAAGCACGTAAACGGGAAGCTTTCAAGAGTTGAAAACCAGATCAAATCGCACTAAATACTAGCCTTACTCGTAAGGATCAGAGGGTTATACAGTATATAGCGATTCTTCAGGCATCAGGTTAGGGTGTATCCTGATGCAGCATGTAGCGGCTTACGCTTCCAGGCAGCTGAAGAAGCTTTTGAAAGAACTACCTCACCTATGACCTAGAATTAGCCGCGATGATTCATGCCTGGAAAATATGGAGGCGCTACCTTTATGTAGATATTTTCACTAATGACAAAAGAGTCTCTAGCACATTTGCACACAGAAAGAGTTGAATTTATGACAGCGTCGCTGGTTAGAGCTGTTGAAAGACTATAATGTGAATATTTTGTACCACCAAAAGAGAGCCAATGTTGTAGAAGATGCCCAAACTCAGAATCCATGGGGAGTTTAAAGCCACCTCGGCTTAGACAATGGGAACTAGCTTCGAGAACCGCACGCTAGCCAGCTTTAGTTGTCTCGTATAGTAGATTCGGGAGACAGCGCAACAATAATTCAAAATACGACAGTATCATCGTTAGTTGTCGAAGTGAAGGAACGAAAGTATGAAGACCCTAACTTGTCTACCAGAGATAAGGTTCGCGCCGAGGGGAGTTACGTATTTCTAGGTAATCGAAGATAGAGTTTTGAGATATAGGGATCAGCCTCGTGTGTTCCAAATTGTGTGCATGACCCGCCAGCAAATTGTGGGCGAGGTGCATTATTCCCATTGCTCTCTTCATTCGGGCTCAACAAATATGTATCATGATATAAAAAGAGATTTACTGGTGGCCGAGAATGAAAAGGGAGATAGCAATTTGTAGCTCAATGTCCAATTGCCAACAGTGAAAGCTGAACATCAAACCTGGCTGGACTCGACATAAGAGATAACAGTGCCTTGTGGAAATGGGAGGCAATTAATATGGATTTTGTGACAGGGTTACCTCATACTAGGCATAAATTTGATTCCATCTAGGTGTGATTAAGCAATGCATTGGCGAAATTAGCTCACTTTCTCGCTAGTAGGCAACCTTTCACCTCGAATATTATGTTGAACCGTATACCGAAAGGCAGTCAGATTTACATGGTGTCCAGTGTCTATCATTTTCATGTGGGCGCACAATTTGGCGCCTAGATTCTGGCAGTCTTTCCGTAGATCTTGGGGACCTGTGTTAATCTGGAAAGTACAACCTTCACCCTCAGAAAGATTGGCAAGCAGAACGACTATTCAAACACTCGAGGATATGTTATGAGCGTGTAAGTTATAGATTTTGGAGGAAGCTGGGATGAACATTTAACCCCTTGGCTGAGTTTGCCTAAAATAACGGTTACCATTCGCGATTCGGGGAGGGAGAAATTTTGGAGGCTTGTGTAATGAGAAAATGTAGGTCCCTAGTTGGTTGGTTCGAGGTTGGAGATACATGATCAATTGGGCTAGAATAATTGGCCGGGGCTAGAAGAGAAAGTGGAAGTTTATTAGAGAACGTTCGCTGACAAATTTCTGAGCGACCAGAAATCTTACGCTGATATGCGGCGTAGAAATCTGGAGTTCAGTATAGGTGACTGGGTATTTCTAAAAATCTAGTCAATGAAGGGCGTAATGAGGTTTTGCAAAAATGGTAAGCTCAGCCTTGTGTTTGTTGGGCCGTATCGAATACTCTAGAGAATAGCCCAGGTGGCATACGAGCTAGATTTGCATTCAGGATTGGAATCTCTTTCGTCCAGTCTTCCATGTGTCGATGCTACGAAAGTTCATAGGATCTCACCGAATTGTGCTAGTTGAGGATGTCCGTGTTACCGAGGAATTGGCCTTGAAGAGATTCCAGTAGCTATATGAGATTGGAAGGTTCACAAGTTGAGGAATAAAGATGTTGCCTCTGTTAAAGTATCATGGAGAAACAAGAACAGAGAGGAAATGACTTGGGAGATGGAGGAAGACATGAAATCCAGATATCCTCACTCTTGTTCCAGAATTTAGTCCACATTATGCAATTAAGGTGTTACACTAGTCATTGTGCTTTCATGAATTGTGTTATATATATTGCTCAATTGACTACAACTTTGTTGAGAAACAATTGTGATAGTATTATATGAAGTGCCTGCACTGGACTTTTCTGTGTTTCAGTGTTTTTGGATAGTCTATATTACAGTAGACTATGTCGAAATTCTTCCAAAATAAGTAACTACCAAAGATAAGATGCCTATAAGCTAAAATAAACATTCGAGGACGAATGTTCCTAAGGGGGGAGGATGTTACACCCCGTAAGTTTCTAATGATTGGCCTATTCGCACGTTTTAAGATTTTAGGATATAATACGTACGAGAAAGGGGCTCGGGAAAGGTCGGACGAGCCGAGTTTGGATCCGCGGAGAAAGCCGAATGCCTGCCCAAAGGGCAACGTGGCACGACTTTCGGCGCGTTGGGCTCCATGGAATGGCCCAGAATTAGCACGACAGTGGTCCATGCCACGTCCAATGTCTACCGCCTAAAGTATATATAAGTCTCATCCTTTAATTTTTTATATGCCATATATATATATACGGCCAGAACAGTGAGAGCATGAAGAAAAGAAGTTAAAATCTTCCGTTTACGCTACAAAACGCTGGTCGAATTCAAATTAACTTTGGGTATCGAAGTATAAGGTTGTAGGAGCATTACTATGGAGTTAGTTTCACAAAATTCGCCCCGCAAATTGTAACTCCGCCGAGCTAAAATTGTTAGAATCTGCTTTAAACTAGTGTCACTACGATCACAGGCTTAAAGTAAGCATTCTCCCTTCTAGATTCTCGAGAAATTATGAGTTGTTGATCGTCTTTCGATAAGGTGAAGTATAGTCAATATTGGTATTTAAAGTTATCATTTTCTTAATGTAATTTAGTACCGAACTTAGCCTCATTCTTTCAATAATATGATTTCAGTTAAGAAGAGCAGTTTAATACAAGCTGAAACTTGCCAGTTAATCAATAAGCGGTGAACGAGGTATGTTAAGGTAGTTTCCTTCGGCAAGCTTTTTTTCCTATCATTATAACTCAGTTGAATCCCATTAAGAATACCAGAAGCGTGTCTATTATGATTAGTTTTTTATTAGCTGAGATCGGTATTCCAGCAATAGTTTGGGATGGATTATGTGTGTATAGCCTCTGTGACGACTCCAGGGTTATTAGTCAGTTTGACGCTTCCAGGGCGAGATAACACGCTCTACGAAGCGGTATGCCAATCCACTAGGACAAAGATGGGGTTTCAGATCCTCATATGCCGTGGTTGGCCTTATATACACCCCCGTCAAGCGCTTGCACCCGGGGTGGTAGATATCAGACTCCACCGACTCATACACAATTAGCGTCGGCCGAGTGGGCTCAGCTGCAGACCTAAGGGATTGGCAGGATGGCTATAGCTATTAGCCACTCAATGTGACCTCAGATGGCGGTGGTATATAGACTGGGAGGTGTACTCACCAGGGTTTATGGGGGCCCCGGAGCGGGTTATTCTCAGGCCGGCTGCACTCTTCTGCCATGGAGGCGCATAAGGTTTATGTTTGCTTTAGTAATTGATAATTAGATGATGAGATGTTCTATTACTCATGTATGGCCCTATCCTCATTTCAAGCACTTTCAGTTTTACATCTTTATTTTAGTCATTTACGCTATTACCTTACATATTTAGTATATTACTTTACCGACGCCTCTTTCTAGGCGCGTGACACTTGCTCGTAGGGTGCAGAGCAGACGAGGGAGCAGGTCCCTGCAGCTAACCAGTGTCACCAGAGCAGCTAGCTCTTTCTTCCTGAGCTTATCTCATGTAAGGCTTTCCTTGTTATACAGTTTATGGGGTGCAGTGCCTGGCCCGTCCCTACCATCATATTACTCCTAGAGGCTGTAGATTGTTTCCATGCCCCCGTGGTTAGCTTTTATGGCCGTGGGGCCCATATGTATTTTAGTTTACGTGTTGGCCGTGGAGGGGAATTGGTATTCAGCTACAAATTAGCGGCCTTGTCGGTCGTAGTTTAGCTTAGCACCGGTCTTACTCTTACAAATATAACTAGATATCATGGTGGTCTCTTCGGCTCGCATAGATTCTGTTGTTGCTCGGTTCCGGTTATTTGTTTTCTTTTACAGTGGCTATAAGGCCTTGTCGGCCGGAGGTTGTATTTACAGCCGAGATATAGCCCGTTATTTTCTTGAATTGAGAAGTAAGGCTGCACTAGAAGTTCTTACTCTCAACCGCCTTAGTCGGGCCGTATCCTAGTAGGGCACTGCACCGCCACCATGCCTCCCAAGGTGGGGCGTGACATTTAGGACCCTAGAGCATAGGAATTATGAAAAGACCCTTACTTAAATCCAAGGATTTTGCTAACTGCCAGTCCTCCACGAGACTGGACAATCCCTTCCCTGCATGCCAATAATCATGGCCATAAACCATCAAGTCCACTTCCAAATTCCATTGGGGGACCCCACAGGAATTTATGAATTGTGGTGGCTGACCACGACTCATGGTCTCCACCAAAAGATCCCCACTGCCCATGATTTCCAGCCAAATTCCGTGTCCAGACCACGAGGACCCACGAGCTCGCGGTGGCTCCCACCACTCGTGTCATATCTCAGGTGACCCCCTTCCCCTAGACCACACACCTTCTTCCCCCTGTCCGTGAGCGCCACCCTACGACTCGTAGTCTCACCTCACGGGTCACCTAATGACCAGTTTTGTGATTCGGGTGCAGAATTTTAACTTTCTTTTCTTCTTATTCTTCAACACCTATGTCTAAATCTCTGGGATTCTAGGTATAACAAATATCTCCCCTTAAACATTCATCCTCGAATGCTGTGGAAAAGACACAAAACCAGGTGAGACAGAAAATTATCATATTCAAATACTGGATTATTTAGACCGAAAACTAATAGAATGACCACCTCCGATTCAAACTACACTGCTGAACTGAATTCACAAATCATACATACACCCACATACATAGAAGAAATTTGCGCACATGAACTTAACATGAAACTAGATAGAGTTTTAGGGAAAAGCTAATACTCAAGTTGGAACTGAAATGGGTAGAGAATAAATGTGGGTATCTAGCCATCATATCTTCTTCGGCCTCCCACGTAGCTCCCTCTTCAACGTGCTGATTCCTCCATAACACTTTAATCGAAGCTACTTCCTGTTCCTTAGCCTATGGAACCC
This sequence comes from Datura stramonium, assembly GCA_018107945.1. Taxonomy (NCBI): domain Eukaryota; kingdom Viridiplantae; phylum Streptophyta; class Magnoliopsida; order Solanales; family Solanaceae; genus Datura; species Datura stramonium. The sequence goes on along the minus strand of JACEIK010000578.1, from coordinate 338,844 downwards.
GTTGATCTAATATTTCCACCGAAACTCGCCAGCGCTAAGGTTGTCCTTCACCACAACATTGTCCACCGGGACAACTAGAACTGGATCACGCAAACACTTCTTCAAAAGGGATACATGAAACACAAGATGCACGGAAGATAAATCAAAGGGCAAATCCAACTCGTGCCACCTTAACAACCCGCCTAACAATCCGGTAGGGGCCAATATAATGAGGGATAAGTTTCCCTTTCATTCCAAACCTTATCACCCCTTCATTAGAGATACCTTCAAAAACACCCAGTCATGGACTTCAAATTCTAATTCTCTCTTCTTCTCACATTCGTATAGGACTTTTGACGACGCTGGAAGTTTTCATCATGTCTCTTATAAACTAAACTCTTCACCATTGCCTCATGAACCGGAACCGGCTCTATCATTGCTTCCTAACCAACCTCGAATCATCCGATGGGCGACCTACACCTATGCCTGTAGAGAGCCTCAAATGGCTCTATCTCGAATACTACAATGATAGCTATTATTGTAGCCAAACTCAATCAAGGGAAAATGATCACCCCAACCTTCTCCGAAGTCAATCACGCATGCCCTCAACATGTCCTCAAGGGTCTGAATTGTCCGCTCCTCTTGAGCATCCGTTTGCGAGTGAAATGATGTACCGAGTTTCACCCGAGTACAAGCCCTTTTTGGAACGACTCTCCAAAATCGAGAGGTAAATCTCACTACCTCGTCTCGTAATAATAGATAATGGCAATCCATGAAGTCTGACCAACTCCGGATATACAGTTTTGCATAATCCTCCAATAGATTTGTAGTTTTTACTAGTAAAAACGCGAGCCTTGTTCAACCTTGCCTATCACAACTCAACAGAATCATAAAAGCCACGAGTAATGAGGCGACTTGTTATCAAATCCATGTTAATCTCTTCTCACATTCAAGTGGGAATGCTAATATCCTAAAGTATTCCACTTTGATGCTTAACCTTTACTTTCTGATAGTTCGGGCACTTGGCTATGAATTCTGCAACACCTTTCTTCATGCCATTCCACTAGTAGATCTCCCTTAAATCACGATACATCTTAGTGGTAATTCCGGATGGATAGAATACCGATCCATGTGCTCGTGCAACATCCGACTCCTTAAATCATTGACATCCGAAACACATAGGCGACCCTGGTACTAAAGCACACCATCTCCTCTTGGGAGAAGACTCTCCACCTTCGACTTTGATCAACTTCTTTAGCTTTACAAAAATCGTGTCCTCATCTTGTCTACCTCACACGCCCACCAAGGACATTTTGATCCGTTCCGCACAACAATACCTGCCATCGGTCGAGTCGACCAACCTAACTCCCAACCTTGCAAGTCGAAGGACATCCTTCACCAAATTTTTCCCCTCATCCACATCGGACACACTCTCCATAGATAGCCTACTAAGTTCATCCGCCACCACATTAGCCTTGGCTCCCGATGGTAAAGGACACTCATATATCGTAGTCCTGAGTAACCCAACCACCTCCTTTGCCGAAGATTGAGATAGTTTTGCATGAACACATATTGTAAGCTCTTGTGGTCCGTAAATACATCCATGTGGACCCTATACAAATAGTGTCACCATCTTAAATGCAAACACCACCTCGACCTAATTCAAGATCATGGGTCGGGTAATTCTACTCATGGACTTTCAATTGTCTAGAGGCATATGCTATAACTTTCCCATGTTGTATCAACACACATCCACGTCCTATCCTGAAGAATCACAATAAACTAGAAACCCATCGATACCCTCGATAGGTTAACACCGGTGCGAAAGTGAGCTCTGCCTCAACTTCTTGGAAGCTCTTTCTCACAAGCCTCCAACCATTGGAATTCACCTTTTCCGAAATAACGTGGTCAAAGGTACTGCAATAGATGAGAAACCTCAACAAACCTCGTATAGTAGCCAGCTAAGCCTCCAAGAAACTTCGAATAATCAAGGATTCACTAGTTTGGGCCAATTATTCACCGCTTTGATTTTCTAAGAATATACTTTTATGCCCTCACTAGATACAACATGGCCCAAAAATGCTACAGTTCAAATCCTAAAAACCGTGAGACTTGTGAATTTAAAGTATATAATTGACGATCCTTGAGAGTCTAGAGCACTACTCTCAAATGAGCAGCATGCTCCTCGCCCGAGAGTATATAAGGATGTCATCAATGAACACGATCATGAACATGTCCAGATATTGCTTCGGAATACCCTATTCATCGTGTCCATGAAAGCTGCGTGGAGCATTCGTTTGTCCAAAAGCATAAATAGAAACCGAGCAATGACCCTACCGTGTTCTGAAAGCTATCTTTGGGATATCAATCTCCCGAACTCTGAACTGATGATACTTGAACATGAGATCTATCCTTGAGAAACACGGCACCCCGAAGCCGGTACAAAATCATCAATCATGGTAGAGTGACAAATATTCTTAAAGAATTTTGTTCAACTACTGATAATCAACAGACAAACGAAGAGAACCATCCTTCTTTCGGACAAAGAGAACTAGTGCACCCTATGGAGACTTTCTTCATAGTCTAATGAAACCTTCTTTATCTAACAAGTCCTTCAACTGCTCTTTCAACTCTTTTAGCTCGGTTGGAGCCATCATGTAAGGAGGAATATATATAGGCTGCATGTCGGGAAGTGGTCAATACCAAAATCAATCTCTCGCTCGGGAGGAACGCCTGGAAAATCATCAGGAAAGACTTTTGGATACTAATGTACTACTAGAACTGACTGGATAGTCGGGGTCTCATACTAAACTTCCTTAACCTAACTAGATGATACATGCAACCCTTAGAAATCATCTTTGGCCTGTTGGGAGTTGAAATGACCTACGTGTACGCCTGGACTACCCTTCCATTCTAAGACCGGCTCACCTTAAACAATCTCTAAGCATGTGTTCGGGCTGCCCACTCTGAAACAAGCACCTGAACCTGCCAAGCACTGGCTTGTGTGCCCCGACCACATTTGTGACAAGCCGGGTTGCTAGAACCCATGTGTCCGTCGCTCGACCCCCGAGCTTGGATTCTCTCCCTCTCGATCATGTCTAGGCCTAGATGTCACACTCAATGCTGAAGATGCTTGGGCTGATGATCTCCTGTGGGTCTGATATCGATGCCCACCACTGGACCTCTCGCTGAAAGAATTTGTGGTCCTCGATCCTTGCCCTCCTCTTTGCCTCCTCTCGAATGCACCGCCTCTCCATTTAAGTTGGGTGTACAACACTATCCGTGGGAAATCCATATCTTGATGGAGCATATGGGTCCTGCAATCCTTGTCAAAATAGCTCGCTACTTCCATGGAAGAATCTACTCACCCGCATCCTCTCGATCAACTATCAACTCAAAGGTTATTTCAATAGGCGAGTGAACTCAAGGGCATACTGGCATGCTTGTTTTCCCTTGCTTCAAATTCATAAACTCAATTGTCTTTAGTTCCCTCATCTCTGAGGGAAGAACCGGTCTAGAAATACAAATATGGAACTCTTCCTGCGACCTAATCCCGTCTCGCAACCTTTTATCCTTCCACTGCGAAACCGTGTATATGCACGACCCTTTTGACTCGAGAAGAGCCAACTTTGCGCACTCAACCCCATTCACCCTCATAACTTGGGTGATCTTGACAATCTCGCTCTATGAACTCAAGGGTCCTTATCTACCTGACCTAAGGAACTCCGGTGGCTTCAACCTCAAGAAGTCTGCGTCTTTTCATTTGTGGAATATGCATAATGGCCTGCCGATTGACTCGAGCAAGCCAAGGCTCGCGCAAAGACCCGAATAGACGCCTGTAACTCGAAGCATGGGCGACTGGCTTCGGTGCCTAGGGCTCTGGAACTAGTTGGGCTTGCTGATGCCCATAACCATTTCCATCCTCATGGCCTTCACCATCTCCCATTCCTCCTCATTCATTCAAGGAGCCATGATTCTGCAATCGCAAATAGCACAAATTAGAATGGTAGAAATACTTTTCATCGTACGACATATATCATGAAAAAAAGGAACATTTCCTAAACCTCTCATAGCCTTATAAGTGATTAAAAGATAAAATTTTTTAAAATTAAGTTATAGTTATATAATCTTTTTTAAAATAACTATGACTTTATAATTATCATTTTTAAACATATTTATATAAGAATCTCTCGTAAAAGAGTAGAAATTTTATAGGAAAATTAGGTAGGACAGATATTATAAGATCAATATTATTTTATGTATTAATACTATCAATAAGTATCCAATATTCCAAAATATAAAATATTATTCACCTTTTTTTTTTTAGTCTAATATATATATATATATATATATATATATATATATAATTTTAAATAATTGGTTTTTTTTTTTATATAATGTAAAAAAATACCTCTTCTAAGTATATCTATTATATTGATACATTATATAATATACAATTTTTATGCAATGAAATACAAAATTTTATGTATTAGCTTTTATGATTGTATTTATATATGTTTACTATATATATGTTATCTAAAGGACTTTTTGTATGTTTAATATATCGTAATTTATTTATTGTATTACTAAATTTGTACGGAATACTTAACTCTCTCACATGTAAACTATTAGTTTTTGATATATTTAATATATTAGATTTTACTGCAATTGTATTCCTGGTAGTTTAGAACTGAGAGCCATATAAATATTTATGAATATTAATAATAAAAAAATTTTAAAATATATCCTCTTCAAGTATATTCATTATTTTTTTCTTTTATTTTTTTATACCTGTGGTGTCCGAATCAGCTCTCGCACACCTCGACTAATTTCTCGGGATATCTATCATATCTATCACCTCTATCAACAACAGGTACCAGATAACTTTATCCACAAAATTTAGGATGGAATATGTTCATTATATTGATACAGTTTTTATATATGACATACAAAATTTTACGTATTAGCTTTTACGATTGTGTTTATATACATTTATTATGTATATATAGCCAACCCAGGCCAAGTCAGCCTAAGCCTTGCAGGCTAAGAAATTTGATGGAATAGAACGAGTCAGCCCTTCATTTTAAAGGTCCTTAAAATGGTAGGTCAACCCAAACCTGAAAAGATCGTGGGCTAAGGCAGGTTAGCCCTTTGTTGTTTTCGATCCTTTTTCTATAAGAAAATTTATTTTCAATATTCATTTAAACTTATAGGTATAACAATTTATTAACATTTCTAACATATGATTATATGAAAGTACATAATTCTACGATAAATTATAATATATTCAACACCAACATATCGTCAAACATATTTGAATCCGCTGATAAAATTATCTAAATTGACATCTTTATTTTCGCTACATTCATATGCAAATTTAATTAGTTAAACATTATCAAATAATTATATATCAAAATTAATAATATTTAAATTCATTTCAATACATTACCACTTTGAATTTGGGTAAAGCCATGCAACCGATTTCGAGTTGCAATAAGCGTTTGAATATTTTCATGATGAATATCATTTTTATACTTGGTGAGTAGAAATTTTAATATTAGAAATTTATTAAGTCTTTTGGCCCATGAATCGGTCTCAGTCCCACCTCAAAGGCCAACGGACTAACTTAGGCTGGACTTATAAGCCGCAGTTTAAATAGACTTAAAAAATCTTAACTCAATCTAACCCTAATAATGAGTTGGATTGAGCAAGCCTCAAGGGAGAAATCCATTTTAACGGCTCTAATATTATGTAGATCTTGAAAGCATAAAAATAAATTATATTATTGATATTTCGGAAGAGGAATAATTTTGAGAAAGATAATAATACATAAAAAAGGGGATTGAATTTACAGAAAACTATCTTACGTGATTGTGACTTGTGAGTAGCAAAAAAGGGAAAACTCACATCCCATATAATTATGCATAAAAATAGGGATTGAATTCACCAATTAAGTGTGTATACTCTATTGCTAGTTTTGATAAACAAAATAAATGATATAACTAATATTATAAATAATTAACACTATAATATTTACGTGTACAAGAAATATTTTCAAATTTTATGTTAAAGTGGGTTAAAGTCCCACATTGATTGGGGAATGGACTGATGGTTTGTTTATATGGACTTGGGCAATCATCCCCTCATGAGCTAGCTTTTGGGGTTGAGTTAGACCCAGGTGTCATATCTTTACAAGTCGATTATAATTTTTCATTGCCACCTAGCCGGAAAATCTAGGGTGAAGCGCACAAACACTCAATTTTAGGGTCAACTTTATTATATTTGACTTGAAGCATTTTAGCAAATATATTTATTTTGGAATCACTTCAGATATATACGATTAAAATTTGAAATCTTTTTTTTTTCTGCATTGTTTTTAAAAATAAAAATCACTGTCGAGCGTTATTTGCTCGATTCTTTGAGTTTGCTGGAAATCCTGTAAATTAATTAAAATGTCGTTATTACAAAATTATTTGTTTTGTTTTATTCTAAAAGAAAATAATTCAAAACATTAAATAATAACGAAAGAATTAAATTTCCTAAGAATACACTATATAATTTAATGAACTTAGAAATTAAAATTTCATTTTAACATTATCATTCCCTCCTAAAGCTCCTGTCAATCAATGTTGCTTAGTTATTATAATTTTTCTTATTTCCGTCATTAAATACAGTTAAATATTCCATTTGCTTGTGGACTTTTGCAATTAAAACCAGGAAAATCCTATACGCATTTTCAACAAATTACTATAGCATGCTTTTGATGTGGAAATTACTGTTAGGGATCGTGTTACGTCAGGGTCCAAGCTATAGAAATTACGAGTTCAATAAAATTTAATGAACAAAAAGAGCGTGAATAGAAATACATAAATTTAATATTTTAGATCCGTCTCATATTTGTGTTAGGTTTCCATCAATTTAGGAATGGGTCCTGTACCTGCAAAGATTATAATGTATCAATTCAATTGTCAATTCAGCCACTTCTCTCTGGGCCTGCAGCATTTAACTTCGTAAAATTAGGATTTATGCATAGTTTATGTTTGTGAGACTTTTTATTTTATTAAATAAAAGATTGGTTCTAAATTATTGCTTTTGTGAGCTGTGGTAGTTCAACTATTTTATCCCTTCTGGAATTGACCATTGCCTTCCTTATGAATGAAATACAGACCACAATTAAAATATCGAGATAATGGTAAAAAATATATATCTAAATTATCAGTTATATATTTATTTTTACGTGAATAATAGTGGAAGGTGATAGTTCAAGTAGAAAAAAAAAATTAATAGTTAAGACATGTATATAAATAGTAATAATTCAGATGGAAAAAAACAACAACTTAAAGTTGAGATTTAAAAATAAATAATAATAATAATAATAATAATAAATAATAATAAATAATGGAACCGTTTGTTCATGTTGGGCACAAGTTGAGCGTAAAGTATGTACCAGTCACAACGTTAGTTAAGATATCCTTTCAAGCACTTTTTTCTCCTTTAGAATAAAAAGTACGACTTCCACCATTAAAAAAAGACGGATCGGTCCACTAAATTTTTGCTATGTGTTGGATTGAATGGGACCACAAAGGTCTGTTGTATGTAATTTAATCTTGTATTTTTATAAGAGATTACTTTCACGGCTCAAATCCCTTATCTCTTGATCACGTGAATATAACTTTATTAGTTACGTGCCCTTCAACTTTACCACCTCATCGTTTTTAATAGAAAAATTGGCTAAACTGGGGCACCTCATTCTCTTATTTGTGCAAATAATTTTTTAAAGAAAATGTTAACTTGTCTGGCAATTTATTAAAATTTTGACACCACAATCTAAAAATTTGTATGCTATCTGCAAACATTAGATTGAGCCAATATTTGAACATACATTACACCCGAGCAGCAGAAAACTTCTTGCCACCAAAAAAACAGAAACCAAGTTCACATTTCCGTGTAATATTATGAGAATAACATCCAGAGCAGCTATTCTAGTAACAATGTGCACTCAAAACCTTATATACAGATACTTTTAGACGATCATCCGACGTCCTATCTTTTACTGATACAAAAATCTAGCTACATCCATCTACTGCATCAATCCGTCCCCGAATTGGCCTACAATGGCATGCTTGGTTTTGCAAAATCTCTTGCCTCTGATAACCACCATAACAACAAGTTCAACATGTTAGAATGAATTCAGCAGTAGTTTGTACAGGCACTAAAAAAAAAGATTCAAACAAACGGTGAAGAAAAGGCCTTAAGACACAACTTCATTGTGTAATTTGTATAGGCACTAAAAAGATTAAACCAGACAGTGAACAGAAGGCCTCAGGCACCAGTGAGATTCCCGTTACTAACAATTGTGTAATGGGAAGAATGATGAAACGGGTGGTAACAACAATATCAGTTGACCACAGAACACAAGCAATACTCTCAAACTAAGCAATGATGGCATGAAATGACAGCCTAATACTCTCAAGCTTTGTAGCAAGTTCCTTAGTTGCCCAAGTGATATTAGTTAAAAGGAAGTCAAGGGCTGGAATTGCTGATGCTTTATTCAAGAACAGAGGCATGAATGACTCGACCAGACATTTGTGATTTGGCTAATTCCCAACGGAAGCTGAAGGATCCGTAAGCAATGATGCATATTCACAATAATGTTCCTCATTTGGCTCATTTTGAACCTAAATGCTCAAACAGAATAACCAACTACTGTAATCAATTTCAAGACAAGTAGAACTGTAGAAGTCTCACCTTTAGATGAAGATGGCAAAATAATAACATTCATATTTGCATTGTTGGGAGGAAGCTGCAAACGGAGAGGATAAAGCTTCCCATTCAAAGAACTCCTCGTACACACAGTAATTTCCTCAAGCCCCGTTTCCTCCTCCAATCTCTTCTTTAGATCCTCAACACTATTTCCTTTGAAAGTTATGCAAAGTCCCCCTGTTTCCTCTTCAATTTCTCCAAATTCATCCGTAATCTGATAATAGATAAGCCTTCCATCTCCCAACTTAGGTGGTGAACTAATCAAAGAATCATTTGACTGCCAAAACCGAGAGAAAAAAAAAGAAGAAAGAGATAATTGAGTACCTTATCACAATAATCATTAAATTCACATCCCAAATTAACAGGTTCTCCAGACATTTCTATTTATAGACTATAGCTGGTGATAAAATAAGCTGACTCAAACACCAACATGTTAAAAGAATACTTCCAATAATCATAGGCCAAAAGGGTAAAAACACTCACATACTATACGAAATTATCATATAACAAATCATCTGGCATTTGTTCATAACCATAAGGAGGGGCTCCAAACAAGTGTGTAATGGAACCTAATTTTAAACCATAATCAGAAGTAGAGCGATAAATTTGAACTTTTTCTCTGAAATATTTTGGCACATGAACTCCATCCGTTCCACATTGGAGCTCCCTTAGGTGTCGTTTGGTTCTACTAGAGTTACCCAGGGACTAATAATCCCACATCCAATGTGGGATAGCTAATAGCAAGATTTCGGTTCAAAATAGCAGCAGTCTCAGCTAATACCATAACCAAACATGGGATAAATGTAATCCCAAATTAGATCCCCTGGATTAGGATCCAATCAACCCCTTAAAGTCAACATCAAGTACCAGAAAAGTTGCTAACGGAAAAATGGTTCAAAAATATAGTGGAGGGTAAAATTAAGATACAAACTTGAACAGTTTTTGCAAAATAAATAAATCATTGAACTTAACAAGATAAAAAATTGGAAGCTTTAAGTATTACCTCTTGTCTGGAAAAGCTGGGGGATTTTGAGGAACCAGTAGTAGTGGGAGAACTAGATTCAGAAGCAAACGAATCTGAATGAGGAACCGGCGGCGGCGCAGGCTTAGGAACAGCAGGGATATGAGGCAAGATTTCAACAACATGAACATCCCAAAGAATCCAATCTTGAGTTGAAGTCCGATGAGGAATATCATGAGTCACGGAATTTCTCCACGGAGGAAGTCCCCCATTACCCCTCAGAAATTGCCCGTATCGAGTCCTTAGCTTCACTTGATGTCCTTCTCTAATGGGTTCCCATTCGACAGAAGAATCAAGACGACTAGGTAGAGTCTGCAGAACTTTCCGACCAGTCATACCCAGAAGAAAAGGCTGATTTGAAGCTGTCAAATACTTGCCGTAACAACTCTTCAATCGAATAACGTTGTCTGTTTTCTCGACGAATTCGACAGTCCATTTTGCGTTTTTTGAAGACCCGTTACGATCTTGGGTCACTGATTCTTCATCTTCCTCAGCTGTTAAGTACTTGTCATGATGACTCTGTAAACGAACGGCTTTTGCTTTGTGGAAAAGCTCCATTGGTGGTCTTTTTGTTAAAGGACTCTGTCAATCAAACAAACAAACAAACAAGAAAGATGATGAAAACTTGAAGACTTGGGACTGAAAAAGATTGGATTTTTTTTTAAGAGTATTTTCATAATTAGGAAGTGATGAAGACCGATGTTAGAAAAATTTTCTGGTAATGATGACAGTGGAACGCCAGCCATGTTTGATGGTCACACGCTTTAAACAACCGCGTTCAATGTTGACACGTGAGAAAAACAATAATTGGCTTTTTTGCTTTTCTATTTTTAGACATGGTCAAAATTGAATCCATTAAGGAACAGATAAAATATATATACACACACTTTTCATATTTGATTAAATTACTTAAAAAGATAATTATAGCCCTAATATTTTTATTATAATTAGTTGATTGGTAATGGTGCAAAAATAGTAAATTGTCCTAACAAAAAATCTACTATAATAGGTTCTACTATATTTGGTAAATGCTACTTTTTTGTGCCTCATTCCGAAGTGAAATAATGTAAACATGCTTAGGAATTCAGACCCTTGGACTGCAATATTGCTTATAGACTTGTTAACAAAGCTATTGACAATAGAATCAATTTCCTTCTCCCTATGATTATTGATCTCAGTCAATCTAGCTTCCTCACTAGAAGGAGGGCTTCTGACAATGCTATCATCATTCAAGAATGTTATAGAATTAGTGTTGACATTTTTAGGTATAGTTTACATAACTTAACAGATATATAGAAATATGATAGCACATATGTAGGAATATGATAGAATATCTTTTTATTCTTTTCTTATTTAGTTTTCTTAATTAGAATTCATTGTATATGTATATATACATCTTACATAATAAAATAATACACAAATTATTCTCTATACCTTGTCTTATACATGGTATTAGAGCATATGCTCGTCGATCTTGTTTGGTCTGTTTCAAAGAGAGGTTCGATCTCGTTTTGTATCCATTGGCTCTCTTTTTTGAAAGAGGGGCAGGATTTCAAATCGATCACTTTAAAGTGGTCATTTTGTCTCATCACCACCGTAGAAGGAGTCAGAGGACCTTTTCCGTCTGGACCAGTTCTCTTCGGCGATTGGGTGTGAAGCGAGTGGCCTTCACGCACCACCTTTACCTTTCGTTTGTCTTCACCCATCAAGGCATGGAGGGGTAAAACAAGGTTGGTTTCGACAAAAGAGTTTGCCAAATTCCCTCAATATCGGAAATCAATAAAGGAATTCACTTCAGTTAGTGTCTTTGTTGAGTCAAACAAAACATGTTTTATCACCTCTTCAAATAAATGGGTGATTGATTCTGGTGCCATAAATTACATGACAGGTAATTCAAATATTTTTTCTAGTTTTCAAGCACATAAAACACACTCTCCTATTACTGTAGCTGATGGGTGTAACCGTATTGGGTTTGGTACTATTAAACGACCTCCTCTATTACCCTGTTATCTATATTAAGTATATCAAAGTTTCTATTTAATTTGATTTCTGTTAGTAAGGTCACCAGAGACCTTAATTGTTATATCTTGTTTTTTCCCGATCATTGTTTGTTTTGTAATCTTATAATTGGTAAAGGACATGTGTCTGGTGATCTCTACATCCTTGATAAATGAGAATCTCGGTTTATTGCCTGCTCTAGTATCGTATCTCCATTTGAAGTACATTGTCGATTGTGATATCTTTCTTTATCTTTGTTGAAGAATCTTTGTCCTCGCTTTTAGAATATTTCGTCACTGGAATATGAGTCATGTCGATTTGCAAAACACCATCGCAACTCAGTAGGTCCAAGGGTTAATAAGCGGGCTGAGTCAGCTTTTGAGTTAGTTCATTTTGATGTTTGGGGACCGTGTCCTGTTGTTTCAAAAGCTGCACATAAGTATTTTATCACTTTTGTGGATGATTTCTCTAGAACGACTTAGATTTATTTTATGAAGAGTCGCTCTGAAGTTTTTACTCACTTTTCTGCTTTCTATGCTAAAATTATAAATTAATTTAATGCTTCAATACGTATTTTAAGGAGTGATAATGCTAAAGAGTAAATGTCAGAATTGTTTGGGACATATATGAGACAACACAGTATTCTTCATCAATCTTCATGTGTTGATACACCCTCTCAAAATGGAGTTGCTGAGAGGAAGAATGAATATCTACTTAAGACAACTCGGGCACTTTTATTTCAAATGAAGGTTCCTAAACAGTTTTGGGCAGATGCGATCTCTACAACTTATTTTCTAATTAATAGCATGCCATCTTCTATATTGGATGATAATATGCCTTTTAAGTGTTCTTTTTTGAAACAAGTCACTATTTCCGGTGGAACCTAAGGTGTTTGAAAGCATACGTTATTTTCGAGATATCTGACTGTTTGTTACCAAGTTGGATCCTAAGGCATTAAAGTGTGTATTCCTAGGCTATTCTCGCAGATATCGATAACTTGACAAATATCTAGTGTCAACTGATATGGTATTTTCAAATACTACACCATTTTTATGCACCTCCTATTTCAACGAGTCAGGGAGAGAAAGACGAGAGGTTAGTGTATCCGATTACTCGTGCTTTGACATAACAATCAAATGATGTTATTCCTCTGTCTCCCGGTGTTTCTATTGTGCCTCAATCGACTATCATGCCTTCAGCGTTTGCTCCATCCACGATAGCAAGACCCCTAATTGTTCAAGTTTACTCGAGGAGGAAAGAGGCCAATGATACATGTTCTATACCAGTTTCGTTATCATCAGATCCTCTTCCATCTGATCCTAAAAAAGTTCCTGACTTTCTTATTACTCTTCTCAGAGGTATTGCAAGTCTACATATTCCATTGTTAATTTTGTTTCCTATGACTGTTTGTCTTGTATGTCTAGATCTTTGATTACTTCTCTAGACTCTATCTCTATATCCAAAATAGTGAAGGAGGTTTTGAACCATCCTGGATGATCTGATGTAATACTTGATGAAATACATGCCTTAGAGGAAAACCACACGCAGGATTTGGTGGATTTACCAAAGAAAAAGAAATCAGTAGGATGTAATTGGGTCATCACAGTTACAGTTAATCTAGATGGTTCTATAGCAAGACTTAAGTCTATACTTGTGACTAAAGGGTATGCTCAAACCTATGGGTAGATTATTTAGAAACCTTCTCCCCGGTTGCCAAACTTACTTCTATATGCTTGCTCATTTCTCTAGCTGATTCTGAGAATCAGTCTTTACATCAGTTGGATATCAAGAATGCGTTCCTTCATGGTGATCTTCAGGAGGAAGTGTATGTGGATCAACCACCTGATTTTTTTTCTCAGGGGGAATTTTTTGTATGACTTGAAACAGAGTCCACGAGCTTGATTTGGCAAGTTTAGTGAGGTAGTTCAGGATTTTGGGCTAAAAATGAGTAAATGTGATAACTCAGTCTTCTAACGGCAATCAACGACTGGTACTACCCTCCTTGTTGTATATGTAGATGACATGTGATTATGCTGGGATCTCTTCTCTCAAATCTTTCCCACATACTAGATTTCATATGAAAGACTTAGGTCAGTTGCAATAATTTTGGGAGTGAAAGTTAATAGAAGAAAGAAGGAAATTTTTTTAGTCTAAGAGAACGTATATTCTTGACCTGCTTGCAGATACTAGAAAGTTGGCAGTCAAACCTTGCAGTACTCTAATGATTCCTAGTGTGCATCTTGTGAAAGATGATGGTGATCCTTTTGATGATCTAGAGAAATATGGAGGTTAGTTGGGAAGTTAAACTACCTTACTATGACTCATCCGGATATTGCTTTTGCGGTGAGTGTTATTAGTCAGTTTATGCCTGCACCTACAGTCAAACATTGGAAAGCTTTGAAACAAATTCTATGTTACTTGAAAGAAGCTCCTGGACTTGGTATACTGTATATAAATCATAATGATACTCGTATTAAGTATTTTGCAAATGCCGATTGGCTAAATTGAAAACTGATAGAAGATCTACTATAGACTATTGTGTCTTTGTTGGAGGGAACCTGGAGTCATAGAGGAGTAAGAAGAAAAATGTTCTATCTTGATCAAATGCAGAGTCTGAGTACAGAGCTATGTCACAGTCTACGTGTGAGATTATGTGGATACATAATCTTTTAATTAAAATGGAGTTGAAGCATCATATACCAACAAAATCTCGTGTGATAATCAAGTCGCTCATATTGTCTCAAATTCGATTTATCATGAAAGAACTAAACAGAGGTTGATTGTCATTTTATTCATGAGAAGATTCAGGAAAGCCTGATTTCCATTGACTATGTGAAGACAAGAGAGCAACTAGCTAGTTGATTTATTCACAAAAGCGTTGAATGAAACTTGAGTTGATTATCTTTGTAACAAATTAGACATGATTAATATCTATGCTCTAACTTGAGGAGGATGTTATAGAATGAATGTAGACATCTTTAGGTGTAGTGTACATAACTTAGCAGATATATAGGGATATTACAGTAGATATGTAGGGTATGATAAAATATCTTTTGATTCTTTCCTTATTTAGTTTTATTAATAAGAACTCATTATATTTGTATATATACACCTTACATAATGGAATAATACACAAGTTATTCTTCATACCTTGTCTTTTACAAAGAAAATGAAAAGAAAAAAAATTTAAAATAATCTTGAAAATTGATTTAGAAAAGATATTTGATAAGCTTGAATGGTCCTTTATCATGGATACTCTGACTTTCTTTAACTTTACTCCTAAATTCTCCAAGATTATCATGTCTTGTGTTAGCTCTAGCTCAATTTCCATCCTAATCAATAGAGGAAGAACTAGTTACTTCAATCCTTTAAGAGGTGTGAGGCAAACAGACCCTATATCTTCCTATCTCTTTATTTTTTGCATGAAAAGACTTTTCCGATCCATAGAAGGAGAGGTTAGAGCAGAAAATTAGACCCTTATTGTAATTCGTTCCTTTGGCCCTAAACTCTTTCATATTTTCTTTGCTAATGATCTCACCCTCCTCTTCGGGCTATAACAAAAATTGCATCACCAGTATCCACACCCTTAGAGAGTTCAACAAGAAATCTGATAAAAAAATCAATCTATTCAAGTCAAAAATTATTTTCTCTGTCAATTAGAAAAATAATGACATTGCTATTTTTTCTATTAGTCTTAATATTTGAGCTAGCAGCTCCTTTGACAAATACATGGGTTTTTCTATCTTTCATAAAATGCTTGTCTACAATGAATTTCAAATCATCATTAACAACATGAACATTATACTTTTAGGTTGAAAAATCAAAATTTTCAACATGACTGGTTGCATTGTCCTTGCTAAGCCACCCTTGGTAGCATTCCTAACTATGTCATGCAATAGATCAAGCTTACTTTAAAATCACAGAGTCCATCAATAGGAGTCAAAGAAACTTTGTTTGGAATACTATTGTGGGGAAGAAAAAAAATGCATCTTATAGGCTGAAACATTGTTACTTATTCAAAGAAAAAGGGGGCTTGGATTCCAAAAATTGAGATTAAAAATAAAGACCCTTATACAAGTGTAGCCTGAATAATATGCAACAATCCTCAAAACCTATACGCTAGAACTCTCATAAGCAAGATATACATTAGAAAGCCTTTAAGAAAAAAATCTCACTCTAAAACTTACAATTTATATTTAATGGCTGGGTTGTTTGCTTGAAAAGCTCTATATGGACCAATCACAAAGTAAGTAGAATCAACTTTGGATCCTAAGCAATGATTCAATCAGAAGCATCATCCAAGGGCCTCTTTATATTGGAGAGGATCTATCCAAAGTCATTGACATTTTCACCAATATGACCTAACATTTGAACAAACTCTCTTTTAACCTTTTAGAGAATTTGGACCTTGTTATCAAAAACCGTTTTATCCCTCACATGAATCAGGAAGAGGAGAAACTCATTTTGAACTTAACTAGTAATGACATTTTTCTCACTAAGTCTGCTTATCATCTCATTGATAATGACAACCCCAAAATCAAGATCTCTAAGACTAGAAATTTTAACTGGATTTGAAAACTTCACATCCCCCCAAAAAAATCCAGACTTTCCTCTGGCTTCTTTACCATGGTAGATCCCGTACTGGTCACTATCTTCATACCATCGGAATGAACATCGATCCCATCTGTAAGTTTTGCGGTCTCCATAAAGAAGAAATCGAACACATTTTCTTCACTTGCATCAATGCCAAAAGATTCTAGTACAATATTACCCTCGACAACTTCAATGGTCATCTTATCAATAGCCTTCACATCCCCAACCTTAGTTGGGCTGGAATATAAGACAACCTTAAAGGTAAATCATTCATCAACATCCTCTCCTGGGATACTTTTACCCCTTTTTGCTTTTGAAACATTTGGCTATGCAGAAATGATAATTTTTTTTTTTAAAAAAAATAATAAGAACCATATCTCCACTGTTAATACGATTGCTAGAGCCATTGGATACCACCTCATGACTGACAACCACAACACCAACTCTTACTCCATCACCGTTCCTTTGAAATGAAACTCCCTTTCCTTTAGGTAGCTTCAAGCTTAACATTGATGGTTCAGTCTTAAGTAATCCTGGAATTGAGGGCTGGAATGAGTCATTAGGAATTGCAGAGGTGATTGGGTTATTGATTACATGAAAGACATCCCTCACACTACTAATAACTTTTTTAGCTTTGTTAATTGTTGTTGATCAAAATCTCTGCCCTTTAGAGAATAACACTGACACAACTGAAATCATCAATATGATCCTACATGGACATTTGGTATATAATAACATTATCTTTGAGTGCAAATTTTTAATACAAAAGTTGGGAGCCCCAACTACCGAACACACTTTCAGGAAGCAAAATAGAGTAGCAGACCTACTGACCAAAGCGGGGTAAAATCAAAGTTTTTTGATAATTCCTCAATGTTTGCTTTTGATGTAGGGTAGGTTGATATTCTAGGACCTAGTGTGTTCCATAAATTGAGACAGACAGAGTAACAATTTAGTAGGACAATCATTGATACACTGATCTCCTACTAACCCCCCCACCCCCAACAACAATCTGATTTGGCATCTGCTTAACTATTTATTATGATTATCCTTTAAACCCAAAAAATGAATTATATTGATCTAAATATTAACCTATATTAACACGTTTGCAATCTTATATTACGTGAAGAAAAAGTTAGATTTAGATTCTGTTATAAAGATACCTAGAGGGATCATTGGAATATAGGTATGATTTATGGAACAAGAAAAGGAAAAGAAAAAAAATAAGGGTAATCAATTATCACAAAAGGTAGTGTCTGTTATGAATATTCTTTATTCTAGCCTAAGACTTCTCAAATACATCAGAAATTATGGGGCAATAACAAAAAGGAGGTCAAATGTGTAGCCTTCTCACAAATTAATACCCCAAATTACTTCAAAAAGGTTTATTAAAATAAGGATTAGTACTATTTTAGATCTATAAATTATTTCAAAAAAAAATAATTTTAATTCTTCT
>JACEIK010000578.1:280566-300823 GCA_018107945.1 Datura stramonium | reverse complement strand
ATATAGAATTTTATTTCAAAAAATATAAAAAAATTTATGTTTGAATTCACGATCAAAATTTAAAAATTTGAATATAAAAAATTCAATAAATTAGCACAGAGGAAATAGCATATTTAAAAATTAGAAAAAAAAATTAGAATATACACTTTTTTTTTCTGTGGCACAGACCAAAACAGAGGTAATATCGACATTTCATACATAGATTTGTGTGAGCAGCCAGCGTGTATACATGTTATGATTAATGTCATTATCCCTAGTTAATTAAGTTAAGCGAGTAGTTAGTCCTTGTCATTAATTTCATAATCACACCCGTGATCTCATAACACACAGAAACACATGGCCTTTATTCTTGACTTATCTGTACCATCAAAAATGAGAATCCAAAACAAACTCCTGATCCAGTGAACGAGTCAATATTTTAATTTCCCCTTTTTATTATTTATTATTTAATTTGGGAAAAAAGAGATATTCTAATAAAAGGAATGGTGGTGCCTGATCTTGATATTTTGCAATTTCCAGGCTTAGGTAGATTTATGACAAAGAAGAGCATAAAGAGCCAAAAGGAAAACTGTGGAAGGGAAAGAGTAGTACTCATGAAAGAGAGGAAGATATCATACTACTTTTGGCAGGACTTTCTTTGTAAAGTGATGAAACATTTTGTGGCTGAAGAAGATCCTCCTGTTTAGGACAGAGCATTTAATCATCAACAAAATATCCTATATAACTTTGGTCTGAAACACTAAAAAGATTGATGATGCGCCATTTGCTATACAAATTGTACTAGCGTTACTGCCTTAATTATCTTGGCAGATCAGCTAGCCTGTACTACAAATTTGGAAGATTTAGTTCTGTAGTCCTTTATATAATTTTTACAAGGATTTTTTGTTTTTTTATATAAAAAAGATTTAAGAATTTTATTTTTTCTCTATTCAATTTATACGTAGTCAAATTTAAGATTCAAAATTTTATATAAGGGTACTAAAAGATAAAAGAATTAATATGAATAATTACTTATCTAATCGCATAAATTTAAAATAGTTAATAAATATATAACACTTTTATCACCGTAGAAAAACTTCTCAATTCAAGATCATAACAAGAACTAAAATCTTGAGCTATCATTAGCTTTATTAGTAGCTATAGTCTAGGTGATATATAAAGATCCACTAAGAATTGAACAGTTCAACGCCAAGTGACAAGCTAAGGTCACGTTTTGAATTATGAAACACAAAGTGATCAGAATTAATAGTACCATATCATCTACTCATATATATATATATATATTTTAGTACTATATGTGATGATGCCCTTTTTTATTTTCTTTTTGAAAAGAAAAAAGCAAGAGAGATGGGACCAAGTAAGAGGAAGTGTGAAGGGTAGGGCGTGGCTCAGCCTTTTAGTAAACCCAAAAGGACCCTACCACCCCTCCCATACTTGTGCACCTTCTTGAACCGGCAACGCGTGCTTCAATGTCCCTCTCCCTCTTCCTTCTCTCTCTAATGTTCCATCCAAGTGCTATCATGTTGTTTTGATTTTATCATATGGACACACACATTCTTTGCATCTTTCTTTTCTCTCTTTTTCTTTTTTGGATTCTTCTACAATTATTATGTTACAATTTTACATAGTATATGCCTCAATCATAAAGAACTCAGAATTTAAATTATATAAATTTTATATTTTAGAATAGTGACATTAAATATTAGTAATTAGATTTTAAGTTTATTTTTATATATATTTAACAATTTTTTTAATATAAATATAAAGTTTGAATTAAAATAATTGTTGGATAGGGTCAAATTCTTAAATCGATTTCTAACTCCGCCTCTAATATTAATATCCTAATTTTCTTTTATATATATAGTCAAACCTCATTATAGTGACCGTGTTAGTCTGAAAATTTCATGGTTGCTATAGTGAGGTGGTGTCTGACATTTAATGTTAGATATCATTTAGTTATTATAAATAAAAATATGCAAAAATTCATGCTAGTTTAATGATTTCTATACCAAGAAGAATGAATACATTTGATAATCAATTTAACTAAAAAAATAGATAGAGTATGAATGTAAAAAAAGCTAAACACCCGTACCCTTTTCTCGTGAAATTATGACCATAACTGGTGGATACTATTTTAATACATTTTTTTCTTTTGGATATTCATACTTGAAATTTATTATGTGCATGAAATTAATGATGCTTATCATAAATATTTTAATATTTATTTTTATACATTATATACTTTTTACGTAATATTTGAGTATGATTGTTATAGAGGAGTAATTTTTCAAAAAGAGTACCGCTATATTGAATGTCAGTATTGTTATAAGTAAAATACTGTTATACAAAAATAAATATAACATGAAAAATCAATTATAAAAAAAATTAAATTATTATAATGAAATACTGTCACAATAAATGACTGTTATAACAAATGGGATTAATTACCGCTATTGACAACGACAGAATCAGCAACTCTAATAAAATAAGCAATTACAAAAATAAACCCACTTTGTTGGCTTTAGCTAAATGTTTGATTGCTTTCGCTTATATATATATTTCAATTAAAATGATAAGATTCTAATTAAATCCATCTCTGTTCCATATTAGTGGTACTGTATGTGTTGGAATATTATCTTTGCCTTGTCATCCATCTGTACTAATTAATACAAAGACAAACCCAGCTCTATTATTCTTTCTCTAAATAATTTCATTGGAGTCTATCCATCCAACCAAAGTTTGCCTTATAAATGTGCACATGCTCTTACATATTCGAGGCCGTAGACCTACGAATTAAGTCTTTCAACATATCTAAACAATCAAATCGATCAATCAATGAATCTATGCCATGGTTCCCAATCAGCATAGTTATAAAATTTAGTTAAGAGAAGCTCATCCATCACATGCTCGCATTCAATGTCCATCACATTTAGATGGTGTTGCGTTGGCCACCGTGGGGAGCTAGTTAAGGGATCAGATCCAGTTAATCAGAATCAATGGATCCGACAATAATATTATTATATTACTAATATTAATTAAAGTTTAAGCAATTAAGCTCGCTTAATTGTGTAATAATATGTGCATTTAATTCAAAATTTCAATCTTGTGAGTAATCTATAACAATAGGTACCTTTAAGCATGATGCTCCTTCCCGCTATCTTTACTTATTCAGTATTAACTCAACATATTTTAAGAAATAATAAATAAAATGACAAATTTACTAATCACTAATAAATTTAATATTTTAAACATGCATTAAAAAATAATTATTATAGTTAATAATAAGGATAAATTAGAAATTAAGTGATAAATCATCTCTTGATTTATTAAAATGGATAAATAAAAGTGAACATCTATTTTTAGTATAGTGGATGAAGGGAGTACAATATATACTCCATCCGTTCCTATTTATCTTATATACTCCATCCGTTCCTATTTATCTCATGTAGTTGGAATTCTGCCAGACGAGCTAAATAAATATAAGATTTTTTAATTTTTTAAAATTATCCTTAAAATAAATAAAAATTTTAAATAGTAGAGTACACCATTGTGAACTTTTTTTCAAATAAATAAAATTCAATAAAGATAAATATTAATAGTCGCATTAAATATATATTAAATAAAATATTCTTTTTTTGAACCGACTTAAAAAAAAGTATTTGATGTAAATTAGAAGAGAAAAGTATTTAGCATAAATTCTTTGAAATCCTTGATCATAAGCTAAGAACATGTAAATTATTGTATGTTTTTAATAATATCGGTTTCGTAAGTGTACAATAATTGAGGCGTAGCATGATGTGGGTAAAATGTCGAAGATAAGTTGATCAACTTTTGGAGTATACGAAGGGGTACCCACAAAAACGTACGGCCAGGATCAGATCTATTGTCGGCGGGCCAGGTGATTGACACCTCCTTTTTTCTCTACCCTTCAAAGGCCACAAGAATGGATGGGGATTGGGGACAATATCAGATACGACTATATTATTATTTACAAATTACAAAGTATATAAGCTAAAGGTTGAGACAACTGTGTATATAACATAATAAGGTTATATTGTACTTAGTATACAGCACTGCATGTGATTCCTTCAAGCTGTTATTTGATGATTGCATTAATCCAACCCCTTTTGTGGTGTGATCCACATACATAGAAGTATATATTATTCTTCCTCCCCTCCCCCACCCCACCTCCAACCTGCATTATATGACAGTACAACTATATATAATTAAGCTAATATTATGTTATGGTGATTAGAAAATGTTTAAATATGGTGTGCACTGCTGGACTTGTCTGGGGGCATCTCTTTCACAAAACTCAAACCAGATTGGCTAAGGGGACTGGATTTGTTTGGCATGCTTCCTCCCTAGTCCCCCCAGCCCCCTAGATAGCTATCTCTATTTCTCCTTTTTTCTTTCAAACTCCTAAAAATGCAACAACATTTGCTTTGATTTCTGTGTGATAAAAGAGAATCTTAAATTCTTCCTCACCAGTCCTAATAATGCTATTTTATTCTTTCCTTTTTTTAAAAAAAACATATATATCTTCGGGGGTGGTCACTTTGGCAGTATATACTGGGGAATGTGAAGGCAACTTAAAGGTGGGGTGTTAGCTTAGCTCTATCAAAGAAAAAGAAATTAAGCCTTGGTTTTGCAAGCTCCTCAAAGTTCTCTTCTCTTCTCTTCAATAAAGTACTACGTTACAGGTAAAGACGCTCAATTCAGTCATAGATTTTAAGTGGAAAATAAAACATCTAATTTCTTCTTCTTCTTCTTCTTTAGTTTCTTTCTTTTGATAATCTAAGTTTATTGTTATTGAGATATCAACTTCATTTACATGAACGGTTAATTGCATGCGTTAAGCGTCTGAGGAAAATGATCAATTTCTGTACTAGTAATTTGGTGATGTTACCAATTTGTTAATGCTAGTAATGATCTATATATATCTGATAATTTTACACTTTGTTTAATTTGAGCTGATCCGAAAATATTTTGTCTAGTAATAGCTAACAATTTCTTTCATACACGGAAGGGAATTATAAGTACTCCAATAGAATTCAAGTACAGGTATCTTAGTATATATGTTTTCCTAATTACCTAACAAATGAAAAAACTGTAATATCGAAAGTATCCCCGGGAAAAAAAAAGTAGTGAAGCAGTTAGGTCTAAGGATAAGCACTGGGTTTAATTGGCAGATCAGATGCATGTGGCATGATGTAAACTACTTGTCTACTTATAAGATATAACTGGCAAAAGAGAACAGTTTAATTTGTCGAAAAATATCTGGTCTTTTTTTTCTTTTTTGGAATATATGCACTTGATTTTACAAGAATATTACTGTTCTTATGACAGTGAGATATTATATATCACGGCATGCTTTATAATAGGACATATATAATTGATTTATATATAATGTTAGTATAATTATTATTGGTGTGGCCCAAATTGATAGTAATTTGTATGGAAAGGAACGAACAATAAAAACAAACAAAATCATACATGCCAAAAAAAAAAAAAAAAGGTACTGCGTTAATCTCCTTCAGTCATCAGAATTTTGTGCAACAAATTGGGAAGCCTGAGATTTTCCAGCTGATATCCTTTGTCGTCTATCAACTTATTTGTATTATCACCAATTAAATTGTTACTATTTCTTTATTCATTTTTCAAGAAACTTACCCGGATTTCTGCTTCTTTTTAGGTAATCCACATTCCCAATTCCGGAGATATTGAGTAGAATTGAAGAAACATTTCTCCTCCTCTTCTTCTTCCGTCTTTTTATCAGAATTTCTTTAGTTTTAAAGATGGAGAAGCTTCTCAATCCATACGATAAGGAATACATGAAGATGGCGATGTTAAAGCACGAAGAAATCTTTAGAGAGCAGGTAAATTATTATTATTATTTCCTCTGTGTGCCGTGTGCGTGCGCTTGCGCTGTGTTCACACTCATTCTGAATCAACTGACTCAAGATTTTATATTATGCATGAACGTTATTGTCAGGTGTATGAACTACATCGGCTATATCAAACCCAGAAATTACTGATGAAAAACATGTCGAGTAGTACTAGTAGCCGGCCGCAACAAGTGAAGGAACATCATCATATTGATAATGTTGATTCAAACAAGAAGGTGGCGGCGGCCCGTACTCAATGTATTGACTTGGAAATAAGGCCAAGTGATGAAGATCACATTGCAGAATCAGTTGGTGACGAAGAGACAGAACTGGAGTTAACTTTAGGGCTGTCAAGTTATAACAACCGCAGGAGAAAAACGGTGGCTATTAATAATTCAGATTTAGCACCAAGTTTTTCAGCTTCTTCCAATTCGACGGGATCCGCTTCTAGCCAAATAAAGCGGAGTAATTTAGCAAGAAATCCGATCAGGAATGAGGGCCATAAATGGGGACCCATCTCCAATAGTACGAGTAATTTCCAGCTTGGTGGAAGAACACAAAGTAATCAAAATGTCGATCAAGACCAATATAGACAAGATTCATTGAATAATCCTCCTTGGCTTTTTCAAGTTTTGAGTTTGAATATGACTTGAAAGAAAAGAGAACTACTAGTACTACATAAAAAAAAAAAAAAAGAAGAAAAGGAACGATTTATGAACTGATTATGAGTCGGGTGTGATAAGATTTTAGACATTCATCCTACCGACTACTTCTGTGATTTAATTTGTGTGTGAATTTTAGTACTACTATATTTTGTTTCTCCAGTTATATATAGTATCAATGCTCCTCTTTGCTTAATTCACTAGCTAACGGTATTTGTTTGGGGACTCAAGAGCCATCCAAAGTTGCTTTGATTTTGAGTATATGTACGTATATAATTGTCTGTACTTAGTGTTAGCTCACAAAATATCTACATATATGGGGAATCTCTATGTGTTTGTCCTACCGGAGAATTATATTGAGTCTGTGTCACATCAATTCCTTCAAGGTTTCTTTCTTAGATTCATAACTTGTTTGACCAAGTTTCATTGACGTTAAATTTTTATAAAAACTACTCTCTTAATTTTAAAAATAATTTTTTGCCCTCATTGCTCATTGATAAAAAATTGTGAGCTAAATTTTGCTGGACAAAACTAATTTCACAAAGTAAAATATTTTAAAGATTGCCTTGAGACATAAGTGTTTAATTTGTAGGACAAGATTTTCAAAGAACTTTTGCCTTAAACTTCTGCATTTATTATAATTTGTGCACTTGTGGCTTGAACTTAATTTCTTTTGCCTTTTGACAAAATTTGTGCCGTTGCATTTATGTCTTGAGGCAAAACTTGTATCTTGGGCATAATTTTTTTTATGTTGGAGCATAACTTGAACTTATTATTTGAGGCATAACTTGTGCCATTGAACTTATGACTGGGGCATAACTATAACTGAACTTCTGCCTGGGGCATATTGAACTTATGTCTTGTAAATTTTCTTTTGCCTTTGCGACTTTTTTTTCTTTATTAGGAACATTTTTGACTATAAAGAAAGAAAGAAAAGTAAAAAATCATCTCAAAATAAGTGCATTTATGCAAATAATTCCTAATTTTTTCAAACAAAAGTGTCATAGTAAATTCGTATTTACAAAATCATTCCTCATTAATTGTAGTGTACTTGTTCTAAAATTGCCGGTTTCATCATATCCTAAAAATTTCCCTTTGTCATTGTGTACGATTTGATAAATATCATAAATGCTTACTAGCCTAAAATTAGTTAATAATGAGTCGATCATTTTTGCTTATGATTTTTCAATCTATAAGTATTTAAGTAATTTACAAAGTACTTTTTTTAATACAAAATCTTTTTTTTTCCATGGAAAAAATTTTTAATTATATATTTTTTTAAATAAACTTTAAAAAGATTTGAGTCATGAGTTTGATATAAAAAGTGTTGATTCATTGGTTACTCAATAAAATGGAATTTAGTATTTAAAAGTACTTTTTAACATTTGATACTTATCAATTACCTTCAAATAGTGAAGTCAAACAAGATTCTATGTTTAAATAGAAAACCACAGCAAAAGGAATAATTCAGTGCTTCAAGAAATAAATAAATATATAGAACAAGATAAATATTGATCATCAATTATTCAAGTTCATTGTACTAATAAAAGCTCTTCATCTATGACATAATCTCCAACTCGGATGTCATTTAACAAATATGAAAAGGGTAGAGCTAGCTAGATTTGTGATAATATATATTTAAGGAAGCTGATAGGAATCTGATCTAAACAGACTTTGTTAATTATTTCCACTTAAATGGGATGGGAAAAAAAAATTAGAAGAAAAGCGAATTAAGATGATTCTTAAAATTAATTCTCTAATTTATTGCAAGTCATTTTCCACCAACCACATGGAAACTACTCCTACCAACAGTTGAGTAGGAATTGCTATTGTTTTGTCTGCCACCAAATGAACATGAGATTCTCAATCCAAATAAATAAAGGCTTCTCTATGCAATAATCACTATGTCTTTTTCTTGAATATTTTCTGTTATTTCAAAAGCATACACTTTTCAATATTCGTCTAGTTAGTTTGTTTTATGATCATGATGAAAAAGGATTAATCATTTGGCTTCTGAGTTCTGTCTAGTTAACCCTTACCGGCCCACGCCTAAGCATTACTCAAATTCTGCCCCTCTCGACCCGCTTCCTGGTCAAGCGAGTGAAGCCGTTGCTTTAGGCCCTCAAAACTTATATACATCATTTATATATTTTTTATTTCACTTTATTTGATATTATTTTCTCACATAGTCTATTTTAAAAAGAATTATATTTTCTTAACAACGAATTTTTATAGCTGTATAAATATTGCGACATATTTAAAGTTATTAACTTTTATAATCATACGAGTATTATGACATATTTAAAATTATAAATTTAAGAAATTTTCACTTTTTATAAACTATATAGTAAAAGAAAGCAAATCAGAGGGATTAGTTATTACCTTTTAAGTAGTAGTTGTCGTTATAACAGAGTTATTATTAATAATTGTTAATGAAGAGTGAACGCCACTGAGGCATTTGAACAAATGAATTATTTTTTAGGTTTCTCTTTAAACTATGTCCCTATTAGTTTAGTGGATTAAATTTTGTCTAAAAAAATTTTTAACCACGAAAATTTAAGGCCCGTTTAGTCACGCGAGATAAAATTATGATTTGAAATCATGATATGAAGTTGAAGTTTTGTTTGAATATGCTATATAAAATTCTTAAATTGTATTTTTTCTCATGAACATAAAAGCCCCATAAGTTGTAAAAACAAATTATTTTAATTATGTTGCATCTTAAAGAGCTAGAGAATAAGTTTCAAATTAATTTAGAGCCACTAAATTATTAAAGTGTGAGTTTAGGCTACAAAGTTAATTAAGTCTACCCAAGGGGTCGAGAGACAACCTTCCACGGGAAGATTATACAGAGTAAATAGATTAAAACAGTTTAGTATATATTTACTGTATATTGAATTCTTTTGACTTTTTCATGTATTTATTACTTTGTATTTTAACCTATTTTGATTAAAATTCTGGCTCAGCCGTTGTCCAATCCCCTATTCCACCATGCATTTTCGATCTTCAAAAGCTCATGTGGATTTAGTTCGAGTTCTGCGAGCTCAATCGTACCCATAGCTTTCGGCTCAAATAATGTGTATATATGCAAATAAATTTATGAGGTAAATATGTAATAAGATCATATACATATTGAATTCACTGACTTTAGATCCTGAATTTCGCCGGCATCCAAAAGCAGATAATATTCAGCATTTGAATTAATTAATTCATCCATAATCCGTACCTATGTTGGATCCTGAAAGCCTTACAGAGGGAGCGTATCAAATTCTTACCAAAATCTTCATAAATTCCTAGTATTATATAGTTGTTTGTCAGTCATTAGTTGAAAACCAAATCTAATCTTGATTTCGATCACTCCCACGTTTCTTGATTCTTGCCACTGCAAAATGGCAGAAGCTAAATTACCTACTTTTCCAGTGAGACTAGTATTTTATTGCTTGTGCATCTCAAGATTGCAAATCTTTCTTCAAGGTACATTACAGAAATCAAGATTACAAATCTTTCATAGATAACATTTCTGGATTAAAGCATGACAAAATATATACTTTACCATACAAACCTTGCAGATTAAATTAAAAACTAAATTTTGAATCCAGTACCATATTTAGACAATAATGCAAATATTAGCTAGCTCAAATCACGATATGGAATGACGTCTATCTTTACTTGGTTTATTTCGAGCTTTGTTTGGTGTGAGTCCATCAGCTCGAATAAATCTTCCAAGTTTTTTGGATACCGAGCTCATGAAGTTAGATTTTCTTGGCAAAGGAGGTTTATCAGCAGATGGATGAGTGATGACCAAAGGGCTGGTTGTAGCTGATTTGTTTGGTTTTGGTTTTTCAATTTCTTTCAACCTCATCTTCATTTTCAGCAGCTCAAATTTCAGCTCCTGATTTTCTCGTTTTAGACTCGAGACCTCGTCTGAAACAGGGCGGATATCTGTAGAGAATTGATGATTCCCATTGGAAGGAACAAGAGCTGGAGGTTCGGTTGCTACAAGCTGGCTCCCATCCATGACATCACGAAGGCGTTGCTGCTCGTAGTAAAGTACTTGCACAACTGTCTGAACAGGGAGCCTATCATTTTGAGCAGCATGAGCACAAGCTTCTCGAGATAGCTTTTGACAGTCCATAACACTGCAAACCTTTTTTCTTTCCATGTCGCTTAGAGCAGGATGTGCCTTCAAATTATGCAATAATAACAACATATTAAACATGCCCCTATAGTTTAATTGATATGTGTCGAAGACATAAGCAAGCAAATAAAAGTGTGGTCACGTGCTATCTAGCAGTTCAAGCGTTTAGACAAAGACAAGATGGTCACACAATTTTAACAATAAGAAGATCATGTTAGCTTTGTTTAAGGTTTCCACGATTTTCATTCTGCAATTTGAAAAGCTTAAACTTTCTGATCAAGTTCAACTCATTGCTCAAGAATATATTTGTTGTACTGACAACATGATGTGTGAAGATCGTCAAATGGCATACATGGTTTTATATCTTGTTACTTATTACGTAACTCGGCAGCAATAAGATTTGCAGCTTCTGCACTGAAACCCTATTGTGTCCACCCTCATCTTAGGAAGAGTAACAGAGGAGGTGCGGGTTGCACATCGATGAGCACATATACAAGCTTCTTGTTTAGGATGAGGTACCCTATACGGAGTACATGTATGGATTTAAGTTTCATATGTTAAAACTATAACGATCTATTACACGATAGTTATAGTTTAATTTATTACCATGTCATTTTAATCAGGTTAGCATGTATTGCTTATTGATTTACCTATAATTACCTTATAAGTGAGCTAATAAGGCAAAGACTCATTTTTTATACACCGTCAGTGCATATGACTTATAGACATTTCAAATTCTTTAGGATGTTATTTCTCCCTGATTGACATTCAGGTTTGAAATGACAGAGAAAGACCTCAGGTATGAACATATGCACAGCAAAGCGTGCAACATACACAGGATAAAACAAAGCCACCACATTGTAGAGATGATCTTCTGCAGGCAGAATAGATGGCCCGTGATCTTTGGAGAGTAAAGATTGTTAGAAGGTAAAGGGGTACAAGACATGGGTGATTGGGTCAAAATCATGAGGCTGGTCGAGCAATACCTGCAAAATGTGTCTTCAGTGAGTAAAGATAGATTGTGAAGATGACTGGTTTTTCATTGGTGACGTATTTTCTGGTTTTGTTTATTCCCAGAAATCTTCTCTCAATCTGAATTAAGCCCATAAGACTATTGGTCGGAGAATACAGAAGGGTGTAAATATCCCGTTAGATAGTCTACTAGAACATCAGAAACTTCTGAGGTCCAGATGCATTTCCCTAAAGGGAGACAACTATGCTAGCACCAGAAGGTACATTGTTAAAGAAATTATCTAAATCAAGATTATTAAATTTAGCATGGCAATTACCATGTAACAGTCAGGACCAAAAGTTTATTTTTCCATTACTAAACATAGCCTAAAATTCTAAATTGATGAAAATGCTGCTTGTATGCGTAAATATGAACAGATAAACTTAGAACTAATCAGGTAATTTGATTGTGCATACCTTCAAATAAATGTCGATGGCCCTGTACATCCCATCTTCAGTGATCCTTGCTTGTTCTGGTATGACTTCAGCAAGATTAATGAATTTTGCAACGGATAGATTACGGTCAGAGGCTATTTCAGCAAGGTAATTTTCCATTAATTTTCCAATCCGCTCCATGTCACTTAATGAAGGAGAGACATGATACTCTTCATCTCCCAATTGATTTCCTTCTATTTCATAGTCAAGGAAATTCATCATAATACGCTGCACGGTTTCAACATCAAACAATGTGTCCCCTGTGAAGGAATATGAAGGAATTAACAGATCATCTAACACAGCTTGTCCAAGCTGCAATGCCATCCTCTTCTCCAAATCAAGCCTGCAAGCAATCGTGGTCTCTAGATATATTGAAGCTCGGAGCAGCATTGACAGAAAGCTAACCGACAATGCATTTTTCTCCCTTGGCAGAAGACTAACGATGGTTTCCAAAACAACCCTCTTTTCATGTTCTTGTGTTGGTTCGATCTTTTTCCTTCCCTTTCCAAATATTTCCTGTAATAAACAAAAAAATTACTATATGCATAAAGATTTCATTTTAACCAATTCATCAAGATTTTATAGTACAAGGCCTCACCAAACCTCGAAGAGACTTCTGTGCATAGAGCATTAATATTGGTCCCAGTGCATACTGCTTGAATCCCCTTCCCATCATTGCAATCATAACCCTTTGGAAAAAATCAATTCTAAGGACGGTTAAATCCTCAGACCACCAGTCAACTATAGGCTTCGTGTTTGAAGGCGTGGAGGAATTCAATCCGTTGATACCAGCTTCTGCTCTACCTGATGTGCAGAATTGGTTATCTTTGCAGGCTATATATGCAATTGTGTCTATGCATCGGCTCACCAATTTTACTTTCTCTGCAATAGGAAGAAGCTTTTCTGATGAATGCAATACTGTAACTGCACCAGCAAGGCTCTTAATTGCTACTTCATTAAAGTAGGCCTCAGTTCTTCCCACCAAATTTCCAACTGCATAGTCTTCTGTCATCTCAAGATATTCCGCCGCGCATCTCAGCAAGGCAATGTTTTCAGTGCTTATCTCAAAGTTTATTCCATAACAAAACTTTGCTGCAAGTTCAAATGCCTCTCCTCCACCGGGTATATCAGGGATTTCGATCATAGAAACATCAGCTTCATTGGATTCTGAGATCAACTTCCTTATGAGTCCACTCTTTGAAACTAATGGGAACTACATGGAACACAATTAATACATCACTGAACCTACTGGTTCAATCATTAAAAAAAGAAAAAATTGGGGTGTGACCAAGGCCGATAATTTCAATCCCAATTAGGAATTTAACTAAAACCAACAACAATTTTGACTGTACGGGGAGTTTAGTTGTAAACTTATTATGACAAAAGCAGAGAGAACAACGCACCTTGTGGAGTGTAAAGGAGGTTCCTCCTGCATTTACAGTTACATCACTTGGGATCTCTTGGGAGAAAATCCTGTTAAGATTATTATTATATTGGTAACTCATTCGTCAGTACCTACTGTTACCCTTCCAGTGAATATCTTGTACCAACAGAATAATAGTTCAATAATACTTTTAGGAAAGAGGCTACTTTTAGAAAGCACCAAATAAAGAACTAAAGATAGAGCATAGTATACCATTCAGAGGTCCTCTTCATAGCAGAGGATAGAAGCTCCTTCTTTTTAGTGGACATATTGTTAACACCAGAGGGCTGTTCAATCCCCTCTGAATTATCAAGATCAACATCCGCCATGGTCGAATCTTTAAAGGGCTTTAACTGTGTTCATTCCTTTTCCCTTAAAAGTTAAAACAGTTTCCTAATGAAGCAAAAAACAGAAAGACATGTCTTTTCTTTTCCCCCTTGCTGCTGTTAGTTCAATTTCTTCCCTCAGAAGAGCATATAATAAACAGTATCTGGCCCGTAATAATTGCATTATTATTATCAGCTCTCACTATCAATAATGGAATTTGGAACAATTCCCATTCTAGGCCCTAATGTTAGCAGAAGAAAGAACCCCCTATAGCAGACAAGGGAGTGGTATTACAGGTATTAGGTGAAGAACGAGGGTTAATTATAGTGGAAAAGGATTTAGCTTCAGTGTGTGGACGTAGGCACAGGGGAGGTTTCAAAGGAAAGATGAGATAATGGCGCCAAAAGACATTGTAGCAATTTCAATGTGGGTGGGGACTATTCTCATCCACAGAGTTGTCAATACCTGATTTTTCTTCAATTTTCTTGTGTTTTTAAAAGTTTTAAAAATTCTTTACCTTTTTTGGACTCTACATGTGAGTTTTTAGTGGCATTCACCAATTTGTCCGGTCAGACCATGTCTGCGCAAAACCATCCAATATATTGTTCAAAACCCATTTGAAGTTTCCACATAATTTATACTCTTTCTGTAGCCAATTAATTAGAGGAGCGTATTCGAGGAGCATATTGAACCAGTTGATATACTAATTATTTTTGATTGAACTCCACAATAAGTTTTAATTTACTAAATTACATTTTTATGTTCTCAAAACTCATCGCCCTAAGGTCGCGTGGTGATCAACAACTCAGTTAGAGTTAGGCATGCAGAAAAGCTGTCTGTGTCGGAAAGTTCCAGACTTGGTATTTAGACTTGGTGAGTTCAGAGGGAATATAATTTGTATAATACAAGTACATTCTTTTTTATAAAAAAAAAAAATCCACATATATGTGATCCAAAGTAGGTGTGATCGTACCTGCTCTATAACCTAAATACACCAGTTGAAGGGAGTAGACAAGTATTGCAACATGTAGTACTAAGCTAGTAGGATTATTTGGATCCTATACCTGACCAGGGAAGTAGTCCCTAGCTTCGAGTACTCTAATTCCACTGGACCTTGTCGACGAATGATTGCTGCGGCAATTGTCAAAAATGAATAACTGGTGTAGGACGTCAATGGGCTCCTCCAGGTACGTTATTTCACATCATACAGTTTGAGATCTTTCATACATGATTAATAGTTCGTTCGGCCAAACTTTTGAGAATGCAAAAGTGCTTATTTTTCCTAAAATATGCTTATTGTTTAAAAAAAATGAGGTGTTTGACCAAACTTTTGAGAGAAAATAAGTGTTTTTAGGGAGTAGAAAAAACTGTTTTTCAGAAGCTAAAAAAAATAGCTTCTCTCCAAAAGCAATAATTTAAAAAACATTTTCGAGAAAAAATACGCTTAAAAGTACTTTTCAAAAGTTTAGCCAAACACTAATTGCTGCTCAAAAGTGCTTTTAAAATTTATTTGTCAAATACAAATTGTTTCTTATCAAAAATACTTTTTGATAAGCACTTTTTAAAAAAAAAAAACACTTCACAAAATAAACTGATTTTAAAAGTTTGGTCAAACAAGCTATACTTTGACTGATACATCTCAATTGGAAACTCTTTTTTGTTTGGATTTAGAAGAACCTATCACAGGATCCACATGCAAGGGAGAGAGAGTGTGGGGGAATTGATGTTATTCAGAGACAACAATGAGCGGCCATTAGCGTCTCTGGCACCTTGTATTGTCTTCTTCAGCCTTCAATGAGTAAGTTAAAGCAGCATCAGAGACCAGAACACGAGCACAGACGTATTGATTCCTCTAATGAATCCTTTCATTTTTCTGGCTAGACTAAATTGATCAGGACCTGGATACACCAAATAATTGATGGCATAAAGAAAACGATGAACTCAATTTTCTGCAGATGATAGATTTAGATGTTTCGGAATACAAGTTTGTCCGGCAGATATAGATGTCTGCAGCAAAATATACAAAGTAACATGAGATATGAGTGTCAGGTGTTATTTGTATTAAGTTAAAACAAAATAAGAAGGCATATATCAACGTTGTCAACCTTGGTTAACCTAAAGGAAAGTAACATCATACTTGGGGATCTTAGATGCCATATCAGGATGTTTTATGCGTGACTTCATGCATTCACGAAGAAATTTGAGAAATATGCGGCATCCAATATTACCTTTTTCAATTTCCAGCAGTATACATACAACCACACCAGAGTAATGGTCTGCAGATAGATGAAAGCCCTTTCACTTTCATGGCATTTAATTTGAAAAGTCAAAAGAGATGGTTTAATCTTCTGAATGAATGAATGAACCAAAAGACAAAATTCTACTAAATATTAATACAAACTCCAGCTAGTTAATTGCTTGGTTACACTTGCACAAGGACGATAGAGAACAATCTAGCAAGGAACTGAAAACTTTCAAATTAGAAAATTTATGCCACATCTTCTTTATGTATTTTTTTGTTTTTGACTAGACTCACCCCATCTTAGTTTCTGTTAAAGGATAAGAAAGTATATAAACAAATATAATCTTAGTGTCATTTGCTTTTTTTACTTGCTCATTAGTATCAAAAACAAGGTTTCTTGTAACTAAGATCGATAAGCAGCACCCATGATGACTAGGAGACAGAGAAGGATGAACAAGGCCCACCACTGCACCAATAATTTTTGGAATGGTCCGGTCCGGATGTTTTCTGAGTTGGAATCCATACAAGATAAAATCCAGCACAAAGATGTTCAACACTTATTTCAGACACCTTTAGACCATAAATACACAATAATATACAGAATGACTGTTGCCAACACATTCACAAGTCCCGAGTCACTTAAGCTCCAGCTATAAAAAGATAGCAGAAGCTTCATCATGGGCCTCCCTTAAGCTAGATGCTACTTTCCTTTGTCCAAACATATAAAAGAGATGCCTAAGTTAGCCATAAAATCATGAAAAAAAATGTGCATGACTTATACAAGGACAGAGTCTTCATTCTCTCCAGAAACATGTGCATCAGCCATCGGTTAAGTAAAGCAACAATCAATGACCACGATACTTCAGAACATTGTCCCAGTATAGAAGTAGAAGAAAACAAAATAAAAACATCAACTCTAACATCAGGCAACAAACCAAAGAATAAAAACAAATTCCCACCTAATATCAACGTGGTAGGTTCAGTAAAGAGCTGCTCTTCCAGAGTGTGGACATGTGATTCCTACAGAAAAAGGGCTAAAGCATTGTAACTTTTCTCCAGAAACCAAAAATAAAAATATCACAGGAAATGAAATCTATAGAGTTAAACATGGACGGATGTTAATTTCAAGAAAAGAAACATGGACAGATGTTGAAACAGAACTATGGGGATTACTGAGTGGGGTTAAGGTAGAGGAGCAATAACCTGGAGATCTAAAATTTGAATCCCTGTTACAACGCACATGAGTGTCCATCTGCTCTAACCTTGTGCACAGATTTTCTGGCAATGTGCTTTTTGGATGAACCAAGCTGCCCAGGTTATTGATTGACAATTGATTGACACACACAAAGGTCCGAAAGCCACCTCCATTAAACAAAAAATAAAAAATCATATCAAAGCAACAGAGACATAATCATCCATCATAGCTCAATACAATCAGCTAAAGAATTAGACAGTCATTTTTTTATATATCTCCCTGCATATATCAACTAAGGCTTTCTGGATCACTTCAATAAAATTATGACATAATCTCCATCTCAGCTGCCACCTCTACGGAATCACAATTATGTGCAGAAATGGGTACGGGACAGGGAAATACTAAAGGCACAACTAAATGATTTTACTCTTATCTTTTCGACTGTGCATAAATAAGTTCCAAAGTTCAGAGGTCATAAACAAATTCTTTGATAAGAGTTCACCAGCAAATCATTATGGAATGGATCATGGAGCTTAAAAATGACTAGAATATATCAACATTTTGCATCTTGAGAGCTACCTGTAAAAACACATACTTACAACATTACTATTTGTACTAAAGCACTTAGCTTTGAATCACCAAATCTCAAAAAAATTCCCTCAAGTATCATCTCGCTCTTCCTCCATGGAGGACCAGGACTGATCCCCGGAGCCAAGGGTGCTCATTGACAAGTCTGATATTCACTAATCACTAGTACCCGATTGTATCCACAATTAAGCAAATTGCAATTTAAACCCATTACATGGAATGTACACCTAAGTTTGGGGGAATTTAAAGCCCTTTCGGATTAATGAAGTCTATTTAACTTATAATATAGGATGTGTTGTTTTTGTCCAAGAGATTGCATGTGCAACTTCACCTGATAAACAACTGGTTGAAGAAGTGTGTGCTTCTTACTAATAGTACTGTAGTGTTACCTCGTATGTAAATTTTAGGTACACTGTTTTTAGTTTTATTTTTTTTTGAGAAGGAACAGTGTAGCTCTTTTAACAACTCAACACTTAAGATTTACTCCCTCCGTTTCAATTTGTTAGTCTGGTTTTCACTTGGCATGGAGTTTAATAAAGTAAAGAAGACTTTTAAATCTTGTGGTTTTAAACTAAAGATACGTAGAATGTACCAAAATGCGCTTTAATCATGTGGTCTTAAACATACCATGTGGAATGTTAACATTCTTTTTTAAATAGACTAAAAAGGAAAGTAAGACAAACAAATTAAAAAGGAGGGAGTAGCATACATGACACTTTGGCAGGCTTACTCATGTGGTATGATATACTGATATCGGCTTACAAGAGTCAACAAGTAGAAACTAACCTCATGCAAATTACCAATTCTTTGGCATTCCTGCAGTTACAAGACAACAACCACCTCTCCAGTGTTATGGGCTTGATGTAGGAGAAGTAGAGAAGTGAGAGATCACTGACCTAGAATAGAGCGATTGAATAATAGGGAGACTACTAGATTAACTTAGCAACTATACGAGGAAGAGCGGACTTTATTAGCGCAAGTGTTGATTGAAAGGAAGTTTAATGAAGCTGTCAATAATCTGTTATGATTGCATGAACATTATTCTAAGAACTGCAACTAGGGGACTGAAGTGATCTGTTTCGGAATTTGCTTAGGAGTGGTCACGCAAGGAGAAGCAGAGAGAATATGAACGAAATGTAACTCTATGCACAAAATTTCACCGGAACAATATCAGAGGGAACCAGAGGAAATAGGTTCAAGGAACCACGAGAACCATGCTAAGGATGGAGAGAAAACAAAACTCATACAATAAAACAGTAAAACTAGTTTCACAAGAGGACCTAAAGACTCCAAAGATTTCCCAAATAGCAACCTCCGGTACAAGGAACAGAGCTCCAGTTTAGGACACTTGTAAGTCAAGTACTGAAAACCTACCTATCCAAACAATACTAACATAAAAGGACATCAACGAATATTTCCTCATATCTCCAAGTAAGGCGTTCTTTCTTTCACTTTAGACCCTTAAAGCATCTCATTATAGTTTGACCAGGCAATTACCTAATTGCATCAGTAGTTGAAAAGGCATGTGTAATTAGAACTGGTAGCCAAGTGAGCTTACAAAAATCCTCAACCGCCAGATAAAGCATGACAAATGATGCATGAGAGTGCTTAAAATTTTGCATTGCAGTCACCAAATCAAGGTGGCACGACAACTGTGAAAATCAGTTGTTTTCTGAAAAACATAAGACTTGTCTCCACATTAATAAGCTCCAACTAATAGTTGGCAAGGAAGTGGTTCTTGTTGTCAACAATAGAACTAGACATCACTTCTCCTCCAGCCCAAAAAATCAAACAAATGACTAGCCAAAAATAATGATTTTGAAAGTATATTCATGCTATAGCAAATCTCAACAAATATTTCATTTTGCAAGTAGGCTTGGTAAAATTTCTAAAGAAGAACTGCGAACAGAAGCATGTCTCAGTACAGCGGATGCAACAGTGAAGATAACTGAAGCAAGGACATCTAAATTCTCAAAGCAGCAAGGAAAAAAGATCGATAACTATGAACAAACTCTAGTATTTTCTTGTCAGATGCCCAAATACGTGACAATCATATATAGGATCCATCCAATCTCAAGTTTGAGCAACTAACTAAAAGTGTCGCGATGGGATTTTTTTCGAATATACAGAAATAAGATCATAGAGATGGTTTACCAGACGGTGTCTGCTGGACAGAAGTAGCAAGGTTCAAGGTTGCACTCCCAAACAATGGATGATTTGGCCGTTGAAAAGTGAAAAATTCAGAAGCCAACCCGTGGAGGAGAAGCTAGCTATGCCTCGGATCTGACCTATCTTCTTGCTAGTTTCAAAAGTATTTCCTTTTTTTTTCTTAGAACTATATATATATA
>JACEIK010000578.1:264599-275480 GCA_018107945.1 Datura stramonium | reverse complement strand
AGTGATAGTATCATCAACACCAGGGAACACAGCTGAGAAGGATCATCCAGATAATCTATCATTGGCTGGAGATGGATTTGATACTGTGATCAAAGCCAAAGCCGCCATTGATTCAAACTCGCGTTGTAGAAATAAAGTCTCATGTGCTGACATTCTCGCCTTAGCCACCAGAGACGTCATTCAACTGGTTCGTGTATAAATAATTACATATAATTATTTTTTTAGGTCACATAATAACAGTTACTTGTCACTGTATTTATATATAGAAATTAATGAAACTAATCATTTTTGTAACACGCTTACTTGTAGTCTGGGGGACCCTGGTACCCTGTGGAATTAGGAAGGCTAGATGGGTTCACATCAAAAGCTTCAAACGTGGAAGGAAAGCTTCCAAAACCAACATTCAATCTCAATCAACTCAATTCCATGTTTGCCTCTCATGGTCTAACTCAGGCTGACATGATCGCCCTTTCTGGTAATTCTAATTCACTTTCTTGATATTACTATTGAATTAATTAAACGAGCACCAATTAATTGTTATATTTATTAATTTATCTACTATCTGTTTTGAAAATTCTACCTTCAACATCAGGAGTTAGCGCCCACTTATCATTTTTCATTTGACCTTTTGCTTTTTAGCACGTGTTATATATTGATTCAGACATAATAATTTCACAATTGATTTGGTTCATTATTCTTCAGACAGCTCAGTAGACAAAAGAAAAAAAAAAGTTCCCATATTGTGAGAATTTTCCCCAATGGAATAATGTTTATATGCATGTGCTACTTCATCTTGATGTTTTCTCATGCTTATAAATTTGACTTGCAGCGGCCCATTCTGTTGGGTTTTCTCACTGCGACAAGTTTTCCAACCGGATTTACAACTTTAGCCCTCGAAATCCTATAGACCCGACACTTAACAAGCAATATGCAGCCCAATTACAAGGGATGTGTCCAAGGAACGTTGACCCAAGGATAGCCATCAACATGGATCCTAAAACTCCCAGGACCTTTGACAATAACTACTTCAAAAATTTACAGCAAGGTATGGGCCTATTCACATCGGATCAAGTGCTTTATACGGACCGACGGTCCAAGGGAACTGTGGACCTTTGGGCCAGTAACTCCAAATCATTCCAAAATGCTTTTGTGACTGCAATGATAAAGCTGGGCCGAGTTGGTGTGAAGACCGGGAGAAACGGGAATATTCGGTTCGACTGCGGAAGATTGAATTGAGGCCACATTTACAAAAATAGCCTTTTTAAGGCCACTATTTAGATTTTATCCCCATTTGCTTAATGGACCGAATTTGTCTACTAAAGGAAAAGGTCAAATTAGTTCACTGAGTGTTAACGAGGATAGTATTTTTTTTTTCTTTTTACTGTTAATATGCAAAATAACAGTCCTATCAGTTTATCACTTCCATTCTCAAATTGAGAAGTTGTCGAATAAAAGGAGATTGATTTTCCTTTAACTTTTCAGAAGGGTTTATGGGGTGTTTTTTTTGTATCATGGTATGTGCAACTGTTGAATAAAAACTGTGTAAAATCCATTTTTCATATGTACGAAATTTCGTAACTGTTGATAA
Source organism: Datura stramonium (assembly GCA_018107945.1). Taxonomy (NCBI): domain Eukaryota; kingdom Viridiplantae; phylum Streptophyta; class Magnoliopsida; order Solanales; family Solanaceae; genus Datura; species Datura stramonium. Next base: position 273,892 of record JACEIK010000578.1, on the reverse strand, counting down.
GTTGGTGCTTTTGTGCATTATTAAGACATTACTATAACTTGAGAACACCACCCTTGAGTGTTACTTACTAAAGATAAATATATTTCGCCTAAATTCTGCTTACTTCTTACAAGTTACAACTATTGTTCTATTGTTAGGCCACTGCTAAATGCTAATGGCCTAAAGCACAGCCTTTGCTGCTTACAATTAACCTTACTCGTAAAGGGTTCTACGGTCAAAAGAAATATATAATTTGTTGGAGTAAAAAATATTTTATCATTAAAATATTAAAGTGCATGATATACTAAATAAAGTGGAGAAAGAAATTATTATTTTCTTGTAACTACTATGACAAATTCTCTCATTATCTTCTACTAATTCACACACTAAACCTCAAATCATTATTCCACTATCTTGATATTTAATCTATGGAAGAAGTTTACACCCATAAATATAGATGTTTCTTCCTTTTGTTGGGTAGAAGATGAGAAGTATATATTAGTTATAGGCAAAAAAAAAAAGAATGTTGTATTATGTTTATATTTTGAGGTCAGTGTAGTGAAAGAGAGAATCGAGCCAAAGAAAAATATTTCTAAATCTTCAATTTATTCGCTACAAAAGAGAGTAATTTTATGTTGAAGTAAATTATACCGCAATTGACAAAACATCTGCGTCTTAGTTTGAATATTGATTCATTCATTTTATTTTCAAGTATAATATTTAATTTTTTTACGAACATAATTAAATTAAATTAGTGAACTTTTCAAGAATATCTTTTTGTTTCCATGCTATGCACCGATGTGATATATATAATTGATATACAGATACAGTTGGAGATAAATATATTTAGACTTTTAACATAATAATCTAAACAAAGAGTTGTAACAAGCTAGACTTCAAACTTGCTGGCTTTGGAATTTTGTACAAATTTAATAATTGAAGATTCCATATGCATCACAATCATATCTTATTAGTATAACTTTGTTATAGCGTAGAATTGGTTCATCGATGCCAAAAGATTTACATCAATATATTTATAACACCATGTTTTAAACGGCATATATATAACATATACTAATAGGCTCGTCACCTGCATTCTTCTAATGTCATGTTGTCTTTTACAATATTATAAATTATTTTGAATTCTTCTTTCTATTCCATTCCCATTAAATGAAATTAGCAATTCTCACTTTTTTAGTTGTATTAACGAATACCTGGACAAGTATACAATATAGGCAAGGCCCAACGTTCTTTGGACCTACCAACAGAAGGGCTCTTCAAAATTTTCTTAAGTTTTGGTTGTTGAGGTGTTACACAATTATTTTTAGATTAAAAGCTCAGAGTAAGGAGCATGGAACTAAACAAACAGAATTAACAGATCTCATTGTTGTCAAATTTATGTCTAAGCTTCTAGCAACAGAAGATATCTTTCTGTATCATGGGTCAATGAACAAAGGCAGATTAAAGATTTAATTTTTAGGTTCTTAATATTGAGCCTAATATATTTTTAAAATTATGACTTCAGACCTATTATTTATAACAATTTTAATAATTTTTTAAATATATATTTCAGCTAGTCAATCTTTCTTTGAGTCCATTTTTAATAATAATAATTTAATATACTCCCTTTGTTTCATTTTAATTGTTAGGTATATTAAAAATAGTTGTTTCAAAATACTTGCTAAATTAATTGACCTTGGTTTTTCCAATTGTACCCTTAGTACATAAAATCATTTTAAAATGTGAAAATAATTATTGTTGTATATTTTCAAAATATTAATAGGGTTATAATTATTCACTAATTTTTTTTAGTAAATATGTAAATCTTATTCTAATAAGTAAAATGAGACAACAGATTTCATGTGCAATTAAAAGACCGATTAGTCGTATCAAGAAAGTTACAACTCGTAATTAATTACTGTGACAAAACTGATACATACCTGCTGAAAAATGCAACATTCTAGGCTTCTAGCTCCTCAAACAAGTGAAAATGAGCAACGTAGAGCGTACTCACCATATCTTTTAAGTGCACCAAAATAATCATGCTTCTAAATTATAAATCACAAGTTATAAGTAGCTTAGTTTTCAAACAAATCCTCTAAATTAAGCCTTAAGTTTATTTCCACCCAAAAATAAAAATAAAATAAGAGAACAGCTCATGCATGTTTATTAGTACTTCCATATAGAAAATACGCACAGGAAAAATTGTTTAACTTCTCAAATAATAACACATTCATATAAAATAGAAATGAGAAAGTACTAATTAGAGTGCGTAAAAGATGTTATTCTTGAAAAATTTAACAGTGAAAACATGCACTATAGCTATGGGAAATCGGTTTTAATTATGACACATTTTAAAAATATTTTTTCGGTTATATTAACCTTTTTACGGGGAATCGATCATTAAAAGATAACAAATAAGATATATAGATACTTAAAAAGCATGAGGAATTGAGGATAACTCACTTTGTGAGCTTCAGTTGAGACGAAGGATTCAAACTCCTCACAACTTAGCATCCCCTCCCCGGGTGCCCTCTCCTAATGTCATAAGAAAAATTTAAAAATATGCATGAGATCTTAGTCTGTTAGATCAAAATTTCTTCCTATATTTAAGCCTATTAACTATATAGGCTCATCATATTCATGAGGAAGAGAGGAAGAGCGATATACGGAATACTCTACTAATTACTACTAATAGTCAAGAATATTAGATGAGAGTTAAAATAAAACGAAAATACTAAGCCAAAAGGAAACTAACTAAAGAGGAACCCAAGAAGTTGCAAACACAACATTATGTCCTTTCCATGTAAGCACAAGATCTTCCTCATCCCTCTTTAGCCCCCACCCAGCTGCATGCTCATCCAACATGTTCTTCACTTCCGTAACTGCTTCTTCACTAAATCCACTGCTCCTGAAATTTCCATTTCTCATCCTTTGCACCCACTGGCTCTTCGGTTCCAGCCTTTCCAGTCTCTGAACACCTTCGTGTGCTATCACATTTTCAATTTTCCAACAGATATCCGCTTCGTACCACTGCCTTTGCTTGCTCCCTCTCGGTAAAAACGTATCCACAGTATCATAAGGTATCCATAAATAATTAAAGGCGGACCTTAATCTGCACACGAGATTATTAGACGTGAAATCCGCGTCTTCGTCCACTAACACGACAATCGTGGGGTCCAAATTCCGAATGGCCTTAAGAAACATGGTGCGGAACGAATTAGTACTACACTCCGAGGTAAATCGGTTGGACAGTACTGTTGTTTCCTCCGGTATGTAATGAAGCATCATGTGACAATTTATTACTAGTGCCTCGCCATTCTCTGGACGTATTAGATTTTGGACACGTAGCTGTTCGATTACATTCGTAAACCCGTCTGATGAACTGGAAGGAATCACTCTAAATTCCATCATCACGTTTCGCGACCTCGCGAAATTCACCAGTTTAGCACCTAATTCCTCGTAAGAAAGATCAAGCATAGGTGGCAAATCTTCCGTTGCACCAGCTACCGTTAGTTTGACTAACGGCGGTCCTTCTAGCCGAGTTGAAATTGCATCTATAAGTGTGGGAATTTGCATGCAATGAGTCAAGCTAAAATCCACTATGTGAATAATAGAGTAACCTTCCACAGCTTCTAATATAGCTCCGTTAGCAGCCGTAAATCCGAATCGATGCCACGGGGTTAAGTCAACGAAACTTGCAAGCTCTATGATGGAGAATTTATGAGTTTCCATTGAATGATTGAGATTGGCGGTGAGTAATTTGCAAGTCCCAATTTTCGCTGCGCGAACAATTAGGGCTCGAAGGAATCCACAAGTGAGGCGTTGGTTCGAGTCACCATCAGGAGGGGCTATGTTATTAAGGACCCACAAGATTTGTTGTGCTAAAGTCGCGTCGTTGCTCTCGATGGCGTTGGCGCAGTGGACTAGCAATTGTTCCATGCAATTAGTGTCACCGATGGTTCCCAAATTCTTCGATGTGTGAAAACCAGGCCATGGGCGCGCACGTTGGATCTGATTATTAGTACTATTCTTGTTCATCATCAGATCACTTGAAAACGGTGAAACTTGTTGGTGAAGTGATGGGGGTAAACTCTCAGTAAATTGCATCATGAGAGAGGAAGGAACTACAGAAATTAAAGTATTGCCTGAAATTGAAGTGGTGGATGGGCTATTGGTTTTGGTATTTTAGAAATAAGAAGAGAAGACAAGAGAAAAAGACTAGACTAGTAGTAGTGGTACCTGACCAATATTATTGGGAAGCGATCCTATATTGGGTTGCTGCTGCTTATAGTACTGCAGAGACCTTTTGCTCAATATTCTGCAGATGAATCGATCAACTATAATTGACTGTTCAACTTTTTTGTTTCAAGAGTAAAATGACTGGTGAGGAAAATCTCTATAGATCTCTCACCCCAATGAAATTAATACAGCTTGTGCGGCTAAAGTCAATATTGGGGCAAAAGAGACACTTCGTTGGGATGAACAAAGACTTCTCATAAGGAGAAACTTTACAAAGGCCTACAAAACGGATTAATAACACTGCATCTTCTTTATACAGAGACAAAAGAGAGAGAAGGAGGATTGTGGAAGAGGAGTAATATAAAGAGGACTAAGAAATTAAAGGTGGCTGATGGCTGAGATTTCTGATGGATTTTGGTGGCATGTGAAGTAGCCGGCCAAGGAGTTGTCAATATGTGGGAGTTGGGATTTTGTCGCGTAATGGACTGAGGGAAAAGATTGAAGTCAGTTAGTTTTGGCTCACTCACGGGTTTATCAACTTTCGGTACATCATCATGCACAAATCATTTAGGTCACTTCATATTCCATATTTGTATTAGAATTATTTGCACATATATTCCGAGAATAAAACTTTTTGCAGTTATTAGGTCCCTATTCTTAGTAGGGTAGCCTCCCCCCTCTCTTTCTCCATATATATACCGGGTTTAACTTTGTGTGGCAAAACTAGAAATTCAAAAAAATAAGGAGGTTCATAAAAAAAAAATTATGCTAAAGGAATTATATATAGGCATAGAAAATTATTTTTTATCCGATTTGTATAGTATATTTTTTATAACGAAAGGGGTTCAATTGGACCCCTTGCACCCCTCCACCACCTATTTATATAAACAGATAATATAAAGAAACTTTTACACTATTAGATTATGCAAAAGATATTTATTAAAAATTCTATGTAAAATGAGGGATTTGTAACTAGGGAAAAATAAGAAGATTTAGAGTATTTGTCGTAATGAGTACATGTGACCTAATGATGTAAAAAATTCTTACACTAACAATGTATATAAGGTAAACTTTTAAAATTAATATTTAACTTGTATACACTCACAACGTAGATTGCTTTGAAATGATTTTCTCGAAGTCTAGAGTTTATCGTAAATAATCTCTGTACCTTCATGAGGTAAAAGTAAGATCTGTGTATATTCTCCCTAAACCCCTCCCATGAGGTTACACTAAATATGTTATTATTGTTGTTGGTTAACTTATATAGACTAATACTATAAATAAAATTTTGCCTTAATGACTATCTAAAAAATATTTAGAAGTAATTTCCCTTCATAAAATGTGAAATTTATAATCTTGAAAATAAAATAACTTAAATGTTATAACACATAAAACTAGACTGATAATGTAAACTCAACTAGTAATATTGTTGATGGAAATGTTTCAATCCGTGTGTGCGCGCGCGGTCCACAATATTGCATGTTACTACGATTTGTCTAGGGACCTTGAAGTGACCGTGCTGCAGAAGACAAAAGAAATTTTCATGCATCGATAGGATGGATGACAAGTCATTATCCAATTTTGCAGATTGACTGTTACTAACAAGTTTAATCTCCAAAACATGTATATTAAGAGAGCAAAACAATTTCATGTTCTTGTGGATGAGAACCACCGAGGTTTACTACTCTTACGAATTTGCAATAAGAAGCATAGGTTTTATAGATGTTGGTATAATTAAGTTGACACTTGCTTCAATTATTATTATTAAAATTAAATTTAAAAAAAAACACACACACCTCTTTAAAAGCAGGAACTTTTTTATACCTAACACACGCAATATCACAAACACACACTTCTCTCTAGGGAATATAACATTCTCCAAAAACTCAAAACATCTACCAGTAGTACTCTTTTCTCTCTCCTCCTTGAAAACAGACACATAAAACATATACACATGCAAAAATATCCAAATAAGTAGATACAAACATCTTATCCAGTACCATTTCCTGATATCCACCAGAAAATATGAATCCTGTACTGGCATGCAAGCGACTGAAGAGGATAGCAAATGGGCATGATCATGTGAAGATCATTTGGAAACCCAAAGGCTCGGAGTTAATTGGGTCCATTATAGCTTTATTCCTCATTTGGATCTGCCTGCACGTGATGCGCTTGCTTTTTCTTCTTCCCCTAACCCCGGCCCACCTCAAATAGACTACACGGACCTTGCCACCGCACCAACAAAAGCAACATGTATATACCCCTTTTGCCCCCACTACTCTTCTTCTGAAAATTGATTATGCATATAGACACCACTAACCTATAGTCTATATATATGTCATATTAACTAATTACACGTATAAACACTTAATCTTTGAATATATGTTCAATTCTCGTTCTGAAAGATTAGCATCCATTAGAGCTTTTTTGGGGGGAAATAAATTTTTTCGTGTGAAATGTCAAAAGCACCTAACGATACAAGTGCTTTAGCTCTTCCCTCACTCACAACCTATAAGCCAAGACAATATGAACGAAGTGATGGCCAAATTATAAGACATCTCTCCCCTCTTTGAAAATTGCACAATTTGCTAAAACACGCTTTGGCGCATTTATATCTTTCTTAAGGGAATAAATATGAGAGAATCATACACATTGTATGTTGACTGCTCTAGGCTAGAGGGTTTGACGGACTATGTACCTTAAAGGTCGAAATTTAAAAAATTCTTGGAGATCAGGTCAAGATGGAAAGAGAGTAGTCTAACCAAGAAAAAAAAATGGTTAACTAGGATTACGTAAAATGCACAAAAACTGTTAACAAAACTCCAGTAGTCCTATACATTATTATGATTCTTGCTATGAGTGGAGACATAAACATGGTGCTCATACTAATTCAAATATTTTCAAACTCAAAATGTATGGATGGATGAATTTAATTAATAACTGAATTTTAATTGCATCCCGTGTAGATCATGTGTTAGCTAGGTGCACCGCGGCGCTTTGGACATCTAGAGTTCAAATGTAAATCAACTAATACCATGATATTAAATGTATATTATACTTAAATAAACTCCAAAATTATCTCATCAAGTAAAAGTACCCAAAACTATATACAAGATCAAATTAAATAACCACTTACAACTGATGTGGACTGTGATTTTAATACATATATGGAGCGCATCATAAATGATTTCATGCTTAAATATTTAGCCTCACTGTACCCTGATGCAAAACCTTTCCCTTTTCTTTTTCTCCGACCAAAACGTATAGGGAAAAAAATTATTCACACCAAATATATACACTTAATCAATTAAAAATTAATGTGTGTCATTTTTTAACTATATTTATTGATACTTAAGCATAATTAACTATAATGTATTTAAAATAAGTATTATATTAATATCAATTTATCTTTTTAATTAATTTAACTACATTGAATGTATACATCCGATCCGATGTGATTAAGTTTTTACCAAACCTATAGTCTTATAGAAAAATACACTTTGGTCAACAAATTCTTAAGCATGAAATCATTATTGCCTCTTCCAATTAAAATCCATACCACTTATTCAAGTTTACATGCAATTAACAACTAATTAATCTTAAATCAACCTTGCCAGCTAGGCCCGTGTTTTGTCGTACGCAATATTCTCAGCCTAACAAACCTTGAAGGTGCAAAAGCCCAAAAAGGACGATTAAACAAAGCGAATCACCTTTTTGTCCCTTCTTGTCGTTTATATATTAATATACTCTCTCCCTTCGAATTAAGTATTGTGGTGCATAATCAAAAAAATATTAATGATATTCTTCTAGTTTTACTCTTATTTAAGTAGAGAGAGTTGTACATAATTAAAAAAATATTAAAAAGTTATATTTTTTTCAAAATATTTATCAGGAGTAAGTGGTTAAAAATATATTTTTTTTGTCCAGAAATGTGTCGTTTTCTTAAGAGGTGTGTCCAAGCTAAAAGCACCACTTATTTTGAAACGGAGGGAGTAATAGACATGCATTCAAAGCCAAGCAAAAATTTTAAATTTATGGATCCTAAATTTTAAAAATCATTGAATTCTTGATAGATTATTTATACATATTACCTGAATCTTTTTAAAAATTTAGATCAAAATTACTTAATTTTACCGACCCCGTATTCAAAGTTTCAACTCCACCCCTACGTAATCAAGGTCACTCCTCTGAGAATTTTGAGGAGGATTCCTTAACTTTGAGATACAAGGACTAGAAGACACCAATCCAATGTTAAAATAAAGAAAAAAAAGTTTGAGCATTTGTTTTGGAAGTTCTCAAAAGAGAATTCTCAAGCATCCATGGTCCTTGGGGAGGTTTTTATTCCTTAAAATAATTAGGACAACAAATCAAACAAAAAGTGCCTAACCATGAAAGTAAGGAATTGTAAGTTTATAATAACCATGTGCTTAAGATACTCTTCTTACGTACGTAATTGCTAGCTAACTTGTCTTTTTTTCCTCGTCATTTTTTAAGATGTAATTAACACCCACAGAACTCTGGCGTTAATTCCTACTTAAACTAATTAATAATGTATTTGTTTTCGTTAACCAAAGAAGAACTTGCCCAAAAGAGGAGGAGGCCAAAGGAATAGAGACACTGGATCAAATGTTGAGCAACAGAAAATTATTAAGTTTTGATATTGGTGATGTTTTGACTGAGTTGTCCCCCTGTTTAATTTGATTTTTCAATAAATTTGGGTGTGCCTATACTGCTTAATTTTATAAATCTGTTCAATCATTCTCCAAAAAGTTTTGATACTCTCTGTCTTGAGCTGGCTTAATATGCTAGATTACGAGGATGGACCATTAATGATTCATGATCTATTTATGAATATGTAAATTGTATCATTATTTCATTTTTGGTAGGTACATTAAAAATAATTGATCATATTTTTTCAATTATATCCTTAGTACTAAGTCATTCTAAAATATGAAAAGAATGATTACTTATGTTTCTAAAAAAATTAACATGGTTATATTAGTTAAATTACCATTTCTATTAATTTTTTCTTCATGGGTGCGAAAATCTTATTCTAACAATTAAAATAGAAC
>JACEIK010000578.1:167038-181291 GCA_018107945.1 Datura stramonium | reverse complement strand
ATCATTAGTTTAGATCATGCACATACTAAATTTTAAATATAAGTATCTAGAAGAAAAAGTTATATTTAAATGGTGCTTGTCAGTTATGGTCATAACCTCATGAGAAAAGACTATTGGTGTTAGTCTTTTTCATATTTCTAGTCTTTCTATTTGTTTAGTTGAATTGATTGACAAATATATTCATTCTTGCTCGTACACAAAATTATTAAACTAATCTTTTGTCAGCATACTTAATACTTCCCCAAGTGATGTTGTGATGTTGACTCTTCGATATCCGCTAAGGGATGGAAAACATTAAAATATGATTTGTATAATTCTTATTTTTTAAGCTAACTTTTAAAATTGTGTTAAATCGAAATTTCATTTTTTGACCTAATATGAAGTAACTATAGGCCGAGTCAATTATATATGGATCGGAGTTTTGGCGTTTGCGCACAACATGGCTTTGGGAGTGGTAGCTAATATAATGGGAGTACGTACTTGTAAAAAGGAGGCCTATATATGATAATTAGGTATGGACCGCCCTACAACTAGTAGGACTATATCTTTAATTCCCTCATGCATTAGACATTAGTGGTCCTGAATATATATATATATATATGTATAATAATGCTACACTAATGGAAGCTTTTTTATTTAGTTGAGCTAACTAGCAGGCTGCATCCGCAAACTAGATAAAACATTCTGTCCAATAGTATCTATGGCAGAAGTCAAGATTAAAGAACAAGACCGTTATATCATTTTGACGTTTCTCATAGAAAATTTAAATATATATAAAACCAGTACTAAGTACTACTAATAACTATTGCAGTATTAGTTAAAACTTCTATGCGCATGTTAGGTCAGTTAAAATCAGAGGCGGATTTAGAATTTGAGTGTCGTAGGTGCTATTTTTTTTGTAAAAATTTATCACTAGTGATTGACATCGAATTAGGATGCACATTCAATCCATTTTGAGCTGATATGATTCAATTTATATACTAGATTTTTTATTCATAAGTAAGACACTTTCATCGAACTCAAATAAGTTTTGTATGATTCATTCTAATTTCTGGTTAAATACAATTGAACAAAAAAAAAAAAAAATTAAAATTTTGAATACGTGATTAGACCCCTTCAATTCAAACATAATGTACTTCTCGGTAACTAGCAAATTGCAACTTTTAATGAGTTCTAAAAAAAAAAAAGTTAAACAACTTTTGTAATGGACATTTACCCTTTTTCAATCAACAATACAATTAAAGAAAACTATTTTCATCACGAAATTATAATTCACAAATTATCTATACAAACATAATAAAAATTTAATTCGAACCCCACACCTGGAACATGGCAACCCAAACTTTGACCAACGGACCAAAATTAATTACCGTATTATGGGTGTCAACCCTTTTTATATATACATAAAAAATTTTAGCCGAGCATATGAGAGTCGTGACGTCCTCACGCCCCCACATAGATTCGCCCCCGCTTAAAATATAGTGTGACACTAGTAATCTAAAAAAAAAAAGGATCACAAGTTAGCTGTTATAACTTTGGAAAATGAAACAAAAAAAAAAGAAGAAGAAGAAGAAGAAGAAAAGAAGATGTATTTGGGTCAATGTTGATCACTATTTCAGTCTTATCCAGTAATAGTCCATGGTCTATTGCTGTTTCTACAAGGGAGCGCCTAGATACACATAATAGCCCACTTTGAGGCCATAGGTGCGGCGGCTTCAATCACCATCAGATTTAAAAAAAGAGATAATTACTGTCCAATGTCTTTGGTTATCTAATTTACAAAATAATCAGCAAATATATAAATTTATTAATAATATATAACCTATAGATATAATATACATAACCAATTTAAAGATTTTTATATATTTCAGTATCCCTGGAAAAAAAGTGAGGCAGCAAATTGAAATCTGTAAAGGGAGAAAACGGGTCGTGCGTAACTATAAAATCAAGGCCCAAAACAAACATACTGCAGCCCAATAGATTTGTGCACAGGATAGTGAGATTAGAGAGTAAAAAGAGACCGACAAAGAATGGAGTTGATTTGTTTGAAAAAGAAACAAGAAGAAAGAAGCTGATTTATAGTGTTGGATTCAGGCATCAAGTTGTTTCTGCTTTTGCTTTTGGAACATCCATACAGAAATAGCGACACCAGTCCACGCTAAAAGAACACAAAAGAAACTGGGCCGACTGATACACATAAGTTAGGGAGGGCCTCTTTTCCAGGGAGCGCCATGAAACTGGCCCAGAAAATAGTATAAAAATTTCATTGGTATCCAATTTTGTCAAACATCATACATCCAAATTTCTGAATTAAACTTTAGGCAGAGATAATTAAACTTTAGATATATGTGCATGAATCTAAGAGACACATGTTTGAAGTTGTGTCCGAATAGATAGACATGCAAAAATTTATAAACATAGGAATAACTTAAATAGTGACACCAAAGTCGGATTTCCGTGTACTTCAATCCTGCAGTAATAGTGATTAGCTACTTTTCAGTCTATGTGGTTGGAAAATAGCAATTTATATTGGAATTTCTAACTTTTACAAATGAAATTTCACTGGTAAAAGTTGAAATTACAAGACAATGACTATTTTTAATAACAGTTATTAAAAAAGATTGAGATTTATACGAAACAGCCTTTATATTCNTTGAAAATACATTCCTAGAAGGAGAGGCACACATATATATATATGACATATTCTCAAACACAATTTTATTTATTTCACACACTAGCTGGCTAGATAGAACTAGCAAGCGAATATCTCTCACATACACACATATGTGTGTGTAAACATGCATATATATTTGCATATGTATAAATATGGCTATGAGCCATTGAATAGCATTTATATTCTATTACTTGGAAAGATGACCCTCGATATCTTTTGTCACATGAAGGACAAAACCCAAGAGAACGAGAGGTTCTGGTATGTCTTCGGTTTTCTTCTCGTACACAAAAGTCCATGTAGTCCATTGATGATCACATGATGTGATAATAGTGAAGGAATTGTATAATTCTAACAGATCTCCACCAATCACTTTCCAAGTGATTGTGTTAGTTTGAAAATCGACGGCTTCGATCACTTGCTTTGCAATCTTATCTTTTCCATCTACAATCAATAAACTCGAAAATATAAGAGATGTTACCAGGCTTTCTTCAGCTTACCAAACCCTCATAAAAGATATAAACATTCACAATTACATATATTTGCATCTCATTGCTTTAGGTGTTTCTTCTTTTTCCAATTTTCTCCAATGAAATATGTAAAATATTTGTCCGATGTCTTACAGTATTTGATTTATGAGTAAATAATATTTTTCAATGAAAAATATATATTAAAGTTTATCATATTTCAGAAAATTGGAGAGTGCTATGATCAAAAAAATATTTAATTACCAAAGATTAATAATGTCGAAATATTAGTTGGAGCAAGCAAAGACATGAGATTTAGGATTTAAATTTGATGAATACGACATTTTTTTTTCCATAACAAAACTATTATACTTCTACAAATATGGATTCACCTAACAGATGATTTATTTATTTTTTCTCGCTATTCAGAACAGTGAAGCTTTCTGTGGATCAAAACTTGATTATTCATTTTATTACCTGTTAAAACTTGTAAAGTACATCAACTTTTGGGAGCAAACAGTATGATCTTTAAAGTTAAGATACTTATATGAAAATCACATTTGCTACAAATGACAGAAATTAATTTTTTCCTTTTTAGTGTAAAATCTTTACTCTGTGGTAACTAAATACCATCAAATAACTTTCTTTTTTTTTTTTTTAAAAAACAAATTTATGAAAAACATTCTCTTGGAAAATGACTTTCTTCATACCACTAAACACACTTAAATGTAAAACAATTGATTCATATAGAGAGAGAGGCAACATGTGGATATATTACCGTCGTTATATTTCCAGTTAACGATTGAGCCAACTTTTATAGTTTCGCCTTCTTGAATCTCAAAATTTTGAATCTTACTAGGGCTTATGCTGCATATATGATGAGTTTTGGTGTGAAAAATGTCATGAATCAAGTGTCCTCCACACTTCACCTCTACTGAACCAATCAACTTACCTTTCACACCCATTATTTTTTTCAAAGTATAGCAAAAAGTTTTGGGAAGAAAGTTGTGATAAAATGATTAGAAAGTGTGGTCATTATNGTGATAAATGTTTTGGAAAGGGGGGAATATATATATATATATAGAGAGAGAGAGAGAGAGAGTAATTTAGTGGTGAAGTCGGAAAATTTGATACAATTGTTCAAAGATATTTTAAAGGTTTAATATATATGTATCTATATACATAGAATAATTTTTCGTCAAAAGATATCGACCGACCAAACTTAGGTAGCTATGCTTCTGGAGTAATTTAATTGGATTATAGAATTAGCACCATGCTTATTGTGTTAATACGTCTTTTTTTTATAGTTTATGTTATTCCTCGCGTACAATTTGCTCTCCTTACTTTTCCTCCGTATGGGCAGGTACCATATAAATGAAAAGAATCTTGACCCACTAAATATGAATAGTAGTAATATATATTCAACATAACATTTGAAAGTAATAGAGAAGATGCGTTATTGTTTCTTGTGTTTTGGTCCTGGTGTTATCATTGGCCCCAGGGCCGTTATATGTCAAATTTAAGGACAAGGGACGGCTGTTCATAAACCTATCAAATGGAATGCCCAACTAAAGCATAGAAATTTCAAAGGTGTCTAAATTTTAAGTCTCTCCTTATCGTTCGGAATATTTTCGATTGCCCCACCTTAGAATTCATTTAACGTGTGCGTCACGATCGGGCAAAATGACTCCATTTGCCTAACTAAATTAGTATTCCTCAATGGTTTTACGTACATTCCACTGATCTCAAAACTGGAAATTTCGCTAATTTTTTTTTAATTTTTCGATAGATGATATTTACTAACATAATATCTTCATCCCCTTAAAATTCTAAATTACTCCTTGTTTGGTTCTCAGTATTTCTACTAGCAGTGCTACCTTATACCTAGCTAATTAAAGGCGGAATTAAGAATTAACTATGACTTACATTGAACAGTCTAACACTACTAGAAATAGAGATTTTTTCTACTGTGAATAAATGAGAAATTTATGTTATAAAATATGATTTGTCCACTCATTTTTCATTGAACCGGTTCAATAAGAAAATGCATGGTGGAAAATAGGAAGCTTTCTGATTTTTTTATGTGAAAATACTATAATTTTTTTTTATTTTTTAACCGACTCAACCAAAATATTCATGGAAATGACCACTTAAGTAATATTTTTTAATATGATATTTCAACAGAGAAGTAGTAATTTTTTAGCAGTGTAACATGTTTCTTTTACTGCAAGTTTAAACTCAGGATTCCAAAGAGACAAATGCAAAAGCTAGACTGATAAACAATTTAACATGTCAATCTCTTTCAATCATATATCGTCCAGCAAGGCCAAAAATTATTATTACTAATAGAAGATTGGTCATCTATCAAGCCATTAATCATAAGTTTCATTTACTGGAAATAACAGTATACTTTTATTTTGAATATACAATCAAAGGAAATTGACATATTCCAAATAATTACTCATAGTAATTTGTTGCAAATAAATTTATATATACAGCATGTAAAAAGACGTTACTACATGATGCTGAAACTCAAAAGCAGAAATTTAGAAGTACTTCCTATGTGTAAATGTTTTTTTTTTTTTAGAGTCTTAAATATATATGGCTTATGTTTGAGATTCTCATGCTGTCATGCATAACCAAAAATAAATAAATAAAGAATCTACGAAACGTGTTAATTAAAGGAGTTAGGCAAAGCTAGTGTGTCATTCACGTCTAATCAAAATAATTTAGGTTGAATTATGGCCCTATGATAAATAATCCTGTAATTGTAGTCTAGCTTAGTTGGAAAAAATGGGGTAAGCTTTCCTTTTCTTAATTATAGTATTAGTATATGTAATCTTTTAAATTTTTTAACTAAACACCGACAGTTTGGAGTTCCATCCAAATTAATTAATTTAATTAGCGCACTTTCAATTTTGTACTGGGTAATAGGCAACTCACTTCCTTAAATTCTTTTTCTTTAAACAAAATATGCAAGCAAAAAAAAGGAATTTTAACTTCTGTACGTGGGACATTTTACTTAATTTCTGTTTTGTCATAATATGTATGACACTTTTTCTCTTACTATTTAATAAAGGGTTAATTTGGCAAATTTTGAGGAAGAAGTCAAATTGAGAGGAAAAAGATTAAAGTGTACTGTCTCCGTCTCGTATTATTTATTGCTTTATGCCTCTTTTAAGAAGGATTAATTAGAATGAATTTTTAATTATTTTAATCTTATTTAACGATAGTATCTTCATTAGATATTTACTAAATTTATGTGTCATCTATATTAATGAGCATGCAATTATTAAAGTCCCTTTGCGTATATCAATAAATATGAGTGAAGAATTTAAATTGACACTTAAGAATAAGCTAAATTAACAACTTCAAGAAATAATAGCATCTCATAATCAAGAACTTTATAGTATTCAAGAAAAATTATACTAAGAATAGAATGAAAAAACAATAATAAATTTACTTTGAACTTCTAAAATAATAAATAATTTAAGATGATTATTTAAAAAAAAAAAACGATAAATAATTTGATACAGAAAAAGTAATGTTTATGCTATTTGGATATGACTAAATGGCAAACCAAACCAATAAATTCATGAAATATGTTGAAACATTATGTTGAAACATATATATTCATCACTTAATCATAATTGATTAATATATATTTTTATTTATCAAAATAATTTAACTATAATAAATTGTTTGATTTAATATAACATCAGGTTTGGGTATTTAGCCTAAATGGATACGATGTTAGTTTTATTAAAAACAAGTGCAAAGTACTCATTTCTAAAACAGGGAAACCATGAGCTTGTTATGATTATGCCACCGTTTGGCGTAGTAGAAAAGGAAAAAAGAAGGCAAATTCTTGTGAAAGTTATTATGATGAGAGATCGATATTATAAAATTAAACGAAATGATTGTCATGATTAATTATATCAGATGGTTGAGTAACGTTTAACACTAATTACTATAAACTTTTTTTTTAAATCTATTCTTTTTTAATCAATTTTAAAAACAAAAAAAACACATTTTATATTATTGTAACATTTTTGTGTGTTAATCTGGTGGGCGGGGTGAAAAGGATTGCATTGCCGTCTGTACTTTGTATACTCGTTAGCTCTAATCATAATAAATAAATAAATAATTGAATAATTAAAAGTAAAAGGTATTTACAAGAAAAAGTAGATTAAAGCATATGCTGGAAGGACGTGTTTTTAATCCCATAAAATATTATGTATTACCCGTCGGTGGATCTAGCTGTCAGAAAGAAAAAAAAAGTGGAAAAAGCTCAAAAAAGGAGAATAACGTTAACTTTATTTTCCCTCAAATTACTAGCATTGTCCCCCCTCTTCCCTTAATTAACTAGAGTAATAGTAATTCTCTTGAAATTAAGAAACAGTAATTATATCTATAATTTAAATTAAATACTACTATTCCTTTTCTTACTTTTTGCTTGTTTTTTCGAGAAGGTGAGTTTCACAGCTACAATAAACAAGGAGAGAACAATAGAATTCATATTTCTCAGGAATCAAAAGTTGCTCATTACCGAGATGACACGTGTAAACACATGAAAAAGTGATATTCATGACAGCAATATAAATTTCAATTACAGTTTTGAAAGCTAAAATTGATTCCGTATTTAATAGTACAGTGCCAAAGTTTTATCCCCTCCACTTGGTTAGGAAAAAAGGCAAAGTTTTAGGAAAAAAACAAAATTCTAAAGGATTATATGGACGAAATAAAAAAATGCAACATGGAAACGTGATCTTTATAGCCCCAGCAGTAATTGTCATATCCCTTCATCATCGTGGAAAAAAGTACCCAATATTATTAAAGTAGATTCTCTGTGCCATTCTGTTCCTTTATGCGTCCCTCAGTTGAGACGTTTATTACCCAAAAAAAAGTAAATTAAAAATATCAAATTGTTTTAATATGCTTTTCTATTCAACTTAAATTAACAATTTATAATTTCATATCCGGTTAAACACAGCTACCTGTAAACTTAACCCAAAATCTTAATTCAGGGCATAATTATAGGAAATCCCACAAAATATGAAAAGAGAAAGTGCAGGCTAATGCTAACATCACCCACCTCACACACTACAACAACTAGATCTTGCAGCTAGCAGAAGCTTCTCTTTTACTGTCTTTTTCTCTCTTGAGAATTCTATGTGGAACAAAAATCGGAGATGAATTTGGGAAAAGAAAACAATTTAACAGAGACCTTCAAAACAGTACCATGAGAGCAGCAGCTCTAAGCATCTTCTTCATATTATCACTGCTTTCATCTTTAACATCTCAATTTCAAGATTTGGCTGCCAAGGGAAACACCAGAAGAATTCTGCATCAACCACTCTTTCCGGTTAGTTCAACACCGCCGCCGCCGCCGGCCGAGCCGGTCATTTCCAGTCCCGACCAGCCATTTTTTCCACAAGTCCCTACTGGGACTACACCAGATCAGACACATCAACCCACTCCAACTCCAGCTAATGGAACTCCAGTATCAAACTCGGTTGCCGAGCAGCCAGCAAAGCCAGTCAAGAAAGTGGCAATTGCAATATCAGTTGGAATTGTCACCTTGGGAATGTTATCTGCCTTGGCATTCTACCTTTACAAGCACCGTGTCAAGCACCCTGATGAATCTCAAAAGCTTGTAAGGGGCAATTCTGATCAGAGGATCAACGAGGAATCAAGAACGCCACCTTCCACTTTCCTTTACATTGGGACAGTTGAGCCATCTGCTAAGACCTCTGTGACTGAGCCCAATGGTGCTAACGGGTCGCCTTATCGGAAATTGAGCTCGGTAAAAAGATTGGATACCAGGTATAGGCCGAGTCCTGACCTTCAACCCCTTCCACCACTGAGCAAACCCCCACCCCCTCCTAGCATAAATTCACCTACTGCAGTGTCATCATCCGATGAGGAGAGTCATGACACTGCATTTCACACTCCGCAAGGCTCCTCTGTTAGCAATGAAGAAGGTTATTACACTCCGTCTTTACGCGAGAGTTTCCCAAGCAACAAGAATTATGTCCCTTATTCAAAGAGAACTTCTCCAAGATCACGCATTTCTGATTCATCCCCTGATGTAAAACATACTATAATACCATCCATTAAGCAAGCTCCAGCTCCGCCACTTCCACCGCGGCAACCACCAGGGAATCAGTTGGAACAACTTCCACCGGAGCCTCGCTTGCAGTATACTAAGCCAGAACTGCCACATGTGCCAAAAAGGGCTAAGTTTTCATCACCACCTCCTCCACCAGATATGACAAGGCTTCAATTGATAGGCAACCAAGCCCAACAAATATCAAAACCACCACCACCACCACCTCCNCCACCACCACCACCACAACTTCCACTCGCAACACCCCGCAAATTGGAAGGATCACAAAGAAGTGTTCCTTCAACAATTTACCCTCAAATGGTCAAGACAGAATCAAGGAGTCCCACTCCAAAATCAACACCAGGGAGTGAGAAGACAAGTCCTTCTGAAGAAGGAAACAGAGGTGCCAGTTCATTAGAAAGACATGATTCTAGCGATACAGATCCATCCAAGCCTAAGTTGAAGCCTTTGCACTGGGACAAAGTGCGAGCAACCTCTGATCGAGCCACAGTGTGGGACCAATTAAACTCGAGCTCCTTCCAGTAAGTAGATTATCAAATATATTATGGTTGAATTACCAGCAACACTAATATCTTACCAAAGAGTACCTTTTGTATTGCAGATTGAATGAAGACATGATGGAGTCACTTTTTGGATGTAATTCAGCAAATTCTGTACCAAAGGAAGCAACAAGGAAATCAGCCCTTCCTCCAGTTGAGCAGGAGAATAAGGTACTTGACCCCAAGAAGTCGCAGAATATTGCCATAATGTTACGAGCATTGAACGTAACTAAGGACGAGGTTTCTGAAGCCCTTCTGAATGGTATGTAATCTCTCATGTCAGTATTAGTATTTTTTTACATAGTTCGGGATATACCCGAACAAGTGAAACTGCAATCCTTTTATGCATAATTGTAGAAATGGATAAATGTTGGTAGATAACAAGAATAGGCATTAGCTTCTGAAACTGCCTTGTACCTTTAGATTAGAGAACATTTAGAAAGGTTGAATCAAGTCCATTACTAGAAATAGCAAGCGAGAACTTGCATTTTTCCTTCCTACTTTCATTCTGTGTAATGAGAAAGCCATTTCAAATGCATGTCTTTCTAGTTCTTCAACTGTAAGTTCCAAATGGCAATTTCACCATAAAGTTCAAGCATCCAATCCATAGTAGTCTCAAGAGTTTCCAAATACCATTAGGTGCCTTGGAGAATAATCAAATTATCTCAGCAGGAATAAAGATCCTATTCCAAAGGTAAAATCTTATTAGTTCTGCTTCTTATTAAGCAATAACTCCAACCTCTTCAGAAGAGCAAGCGAACAGAAAACAGATATCCAAATAAACATGAGGTCCTGTTGATTCAATAAATACTATGAAGCATTTAGACAGAGCATCCCTTTGTCTTTTATAATGTTGTCAGTATTCCTGATAACTCATATGAGCTTTGTCTTTCCAGAAAATATGTGTCCAACTTAATAAACAATTTTATCTAGAAGCAGCATATTGTTTTCATGCTTACTTAATGACTTAGTAAATCTCCCTAGAAACTCTAACAGCATTTTGCTGAACCAAACTTTTATGCGTGCAAGATCAACTTAAATTACATTTATCGTCAGTATACTGTCTCAAGCTGTGTCATCTTTTAAGCAAAGAGTGTTAAGCACGACAAGTGCATCCGAGGACTTCATATGCCATTGCAAAGCTAATTGACTAATACTTAGGAGTACTTAATTGCATATTTTTCTGCTCATCATACAACAACAACATACTCAGTGTAATTCCACAAGTGGGGTTTGGGGAGAATGGTGTGTACAGAGACCTTATCCCTATCTACCTTGTGAATGCAGAGGGGCTGTTTCTGAAAGACCTTTTCTGTTCTCCATATACCAAAATAATTTACCTATGACACTAGTAAATTAGCCATGTTTTATGCACAAAATATCAGATTGGATATTCATTAGACCGTATGATGCTGCCTCTCTATCCTGACTATCACTCAGGAAGTCCATTTTTTACAGCTTCATTATACATGGAATGTCTTTTGGTGTTGCAGGAAATCCTGAAGGACCAGGGCCTGAGCTTCTGGAGACTTTGGTCAAGATGGCTCCAACAAAAGAAGAAGAGATAAAACTAAGAGAGTACAGTGGAGACACCTCAAAGTTAGGGTCTGCAGAACGATTTCTCAAGACAGTGCTTGATATACCATTTGCCTTCAAAAGAGCAGAAGTCATGCTTTACAGAGCAAATTTTGATGGCGAAGTAAAAGATTTGAGGAAATCCTTCCAAATCCTTGAGGTACTATCAGCTATCTATATAACTTTGTACTATCTCTGAAGAGCTTGAAAGCTATTTGAATTAACGCGTTAATAATACATCAATATTTTGATTAGGACAAAATTCTGATGCTTGTGTGCTAAACAAGGACATTCCATTTGCGACCCATATAACCATTATAATGGCGAATTCTTCCGCCAATGTACACAAAGATTGACTCAGTTAGACTATGATACCTCAAGAATTGTTCAGATGCACCCTTACCCTTTTATTATCTCGTTTAAACTCCTTCTTTACACAATATTAGGACGCCTCATGGCTGTGATTTCTCAGAATGGTGTGACATAAATATGTTATATATTGACGTCCCCCGGGATCTTAACTGCATTAAAACTTTTACACTGGTGTTCTTTGTGCCTGAATTTAGGGTTGAATTTAACACTTTCAACGAGATTATTAGCATGGAGTACCTTTCTAAGAATCTTGACTATAACAAATTATTCCACTGGTATACTTGAGCCACTCTCAGAGAAATATTGTACTAATTACCTAAAATGCATTAGCTACGCTAAATTTCTTTCTGAATCTATACCTGGATTTAGACTTTTTTTACAATAATTTAAAAGAATAGTAATCCATTCTCAATTTTTTTTAAAAAGAATAGTGATAATTCTGGTGCATTGCACATCATATGAACAGGTAGCCAGTGAAGAATTGAAGAATAGTAGACTATTCCTCAAACTCCTTGAAGCTGTTCTAAGGACAGGAAACCGCATGAATGTCGGAACTAATCGTGGTGATGCCAGAGCTTTCAAACTTGACACACTTTTGAAATTAGTAGATATAAAAGGAACAGATGGGAAGACGACTTTGCTTCACTTTGTGGTCCAGGAGATTATCAGGTCAGAAGAGCTGGATTCTGAACCTTCAGCCGATGGTCTTTCTAATAAAGCAAACATCAAAGTCAAAGAGAATGATTTCAAGAAGCAAGGTTTGCAGGTTGTTTCTGGATTAAGCAGAGAACTTGGCAACGTCAAAAAAGCAGCAGCAATGGACTCAGATGTCCTGGGAAGCTATGTGTTGAAGCTTGAAGTGGGACTTGACAAAGCAAGATCATTTTTGCAATATGAAAAGAAAGGTATGCAAGGTAACTTTTTTGAATCGATGAAAGTATTTCTTAAGGAGGCAGAAGATGGAATAGCGAGGATAAGGGCAGAAGAAAGAAAGGCCTTATCCATGGTCAAGCAGGTAACAGAATATTTTCATGGTGATGCTGCAAAAGAGGAAGCCCATCCCCTCAGAATATTTGTGATCGTGCGAGACTTCCTCTCCATATTGGATAATGTGTGCAAAGATGTTAGGCAGATGCAGGATCAAACAGTGGTAGGTGGTGCAAGATCATTCAGAATAGCTGCAACTGCATCGCTACCAGTCTTAAACAGATATAATGTGAAACAAGAAGGGAATCAGAATGATAATAGCTTATCACCATGAGATTGTGTGAAAATAATTCAATTTCATTAATGGACACTACAAATGGAGCATGAAGATGGGGAAAGCAACACCAGATTGAAGCAGTCTCACATCTTCAAGGAGACATTAACATTTTGGTGCTAGCAGGAAACGTTAGCAGTCTGCTCCATTGAAGAAGCAATAAGTGAAGGAACAGTACAAAGAGTAGGCAGTCTATACATCAAACCTTCACAAAGATACAAAATATTAGACAGCAACATTCTAGGATTCCATCAAACAGGACTAGTTATTCATAATCAAACTTCAATGCAAATGAACCCATATGAAGTAAAGGGGTTATTCCTCCTTTTTCTTTTGAGACGGATATAGTCCTAGACACAGTCCTGTTCGTTTATAAACATAGTGAAGAGACATGAAAGTTCAATGCCGAGCAACATGATAGTCTGATCTTGATTTTGATAGTATCATGCTGTAATACAAAGAAATTCTTCCTGTTACTTCATAGAATAAACATTCTTTACACCTTTGTCTAACTTAAGTCTCATACAGCTGTTTAACCAGCGGATTAAGTGGATATTACGGAATGCATGTCGGGATTTAGGCCCCGCAGCCACTACTAATGCAAAAAGATGAGTATAAACTAAATAAAGTAAAGCAATTTCTGCAATTTGGATATTCAAAGCCCTTCCTGATGTAGACAGGTGGATCCAACATATATGCAGTGGATGTAAGTGCATTTCCTGTTTTAGACGGTAACTTTTATACATGTACATAGAAAATTTCAATGATATGTATGTATATATTTAAGTAACAGGTGCATCCAATGCCTTTAAATTCTAAATTCCCCTTATGTAATGGGATAACTGCATCAATGATCAATACCTGTTAAAGATACATGGTAGACACACCAAATGACTGTAAAAATGCCTGTTTTGCTGCTGCAGACCTGATTAGGAATTATACTAGCTCCTTATAGAAGGGATCGGAATTTGCATGTATCCGTCTGTTGTTGAGTGAGGGGGTACACAGACAGACATACCCAGAGGGCGCGCAGGTTCCTCAATGGCTAAAGTTCCCCTTCGTCACAGCTCCCAAAATATGATAGGTTTTTGGTTTTGAGTAATGGCACTACACTGATTTTTGTGGAGCCGATTTCTTTCCACAGGAATCACCATTTCTTTCTCCTGGCGAAGAGCTTGACAAGTAGTATTTTTTTTTTTTATTTTAAAATAAATAATATTTTTATTATATAATTAATA
>JACEIK010000578.1:149447-166855 GCA_018107945.1 Datura stramonium | reverse complement strand
ATGAATGAAAATATTTATTATTACTTCCTTTTTGTTCTAGGTGGTGCATACTATACTTCTAAATTTGTTCTGAGAAAATAATACTGAAAATAATTAAATTTTATTCTATAGCTACCGAAATATAATTACATATTTAATATTCATAAATTCTAAAACACTCTGTTGTTAAACTTCATACCTAATTAAACAGTATCCTTTTCTTTTCTTTTTTATTTGGGTGCAATAAACAGTGTCACAATAAGATAAAACTACGGGATTATTCTGTTACTAATATTACACCCTCCCTCCCTTAATTTATTGGACTGGACATAAAATTTAAGATTTTAATGAACTTATGATCAAAAGAATGCAAATATAAATTGAGATTTGGGTATCTTTTTTTCGAACAAGATTTGGAGTGCACGATTCACAAGTTTAAGGAGTTCATAAACTCTCTTTCCAACAGTAACAGTAATTTAA
Source organism: Datura stramonium (assembly GCA_018107945.1). Classification (NCBI taxonomy): domain Eukaryota; kingdom Viridiplantae; phylum Streptophyta; class Magnoliopsida; order Solanales; family Solanaceae; genus Datura; species Datura stramonium. The sequence continues at coordinate 166,396 of JACEIK010000578.1, read as the reverse complement.
TTGGATAGATGTTAGTTGAGATAGCGGCTGCTCAAGTTAGCTGAGTAATTTAATTGTCCTTTGATCTTAATAAATAGTTACAATGAGTAGTATAGATACATTGTAGAAGGTCTTGACACAAAATTCCATATTAATAGTAGAAGATTCAATGGTTTATATCTATTTAAAGAATGAATTCAATAAGATTGTACTGCACGTTTATGTGGATTCAAATGAGAAGAATGGAGCTCCAGAGATGCTCTTGGATCTCACTATCTTTCTCACCAATATTCTCCATTTCATTTCATCCTTCTTGTTCTGTTTTCTGCGCTTCTGCTTAAAATTCCTGCGTAGACATCAAAAACAAAAATTATTCAACCCATAAAGACGATGACTTCTGATCGATGTGGCTGATCTTCAGTGTTTGTTTCTGGTAAGTCTAGGAAAAAGAAAATTTTAACATAACAAACCTGCATAAAGGAACCCTACAAACATCCGAATTGGCACAAAGGCGAGAATGCAGTTCCAAAACTTGCCACATTCTCTTGCAGTGGATGCAGCCACCAGGGACTCTCAGTTTACACCCAGCAAAGTGACGAATGAGCGATTCTAGCCCCTTGCATGCTGCATAATGGCATGGTTCTTGATCCTCTTTCAAAACCTTATCGCGTGGACCAATTGTACGACAACCATCTTTGCATATGTGAACCAGAGCTTCCATTGCCTCATATAGTTGCATATAGATTTTCCTCTCATTGTTCTTTCTCACCCTTTCCTTTTCCCTCTGCAAACAAGTCGTCCCTGTTAGTATTGAACCCAAAAGGAAAAAAGAACACTTAAATCGGATAAGATCCATTTTGACCATATTGCGGTTACTTTACTTACAATATCCTCATCAACTACAGATTTCAAAAGCTGCTTTTCAAGCACAGGATGGCTTTGTTTCATGGCTTTCCATCCCTCTGTGGCAGAAACAGGCTTAAGATTTCTCAGCATAAAACGGTGGCAAAGAAGGCTAAGACGAGAGGCATCACACAAGAGTGCCAGCTGGAAGATGTCAACCACATTTTCCGTGTTCAATCTTTGCTCCAGCTGCCACTCACATTCTCGCTTTAGGTGGTTGACTGCATATCCATGCGATAGTACCAACAGGCTCAGCCCATGCTCCTTCATTTTTTCTTCCTCGTACCTGCAAAGTGAATAATGAAAATACAGATGATCAACCTAGTTATTGCCATTCAGATTGCAAATATAGTTTCATTAGGATATTATACTGCTATCTCAATATTGATTTGGCTTTTGATCACTTCGTAAAGATTAATTTGCAGATCCCGGTGACAATGTGAGACAACAACCGTTGATTAAATGCCTTGCCGTGCAAACACGACAGCTATAAGGAAGTTATGTTAAATTATGATAACTGTACAGTAAGAGAACAAACAATTTAACAACATTATTGCCCGACATGTGACCCCTAGAAATATGGTTAAAGAATTTGGAAAGCCAAATAGGCATGTGCTGAGGAACCAAAGCACACAAATGATGTCAAAGGAGAATCATTGTACCTGGAAGAATACAAGAATCTGATGAAAACATGAACAGCCTCAGGTGGAACCCCACTTACGGTGATGGATCGCTGATGACCACATCGACCACGTGCTCTTGTTTGTTTTAAACTCAACATGCTTTTAAATACTGGAGAATTCACACCCTGTTCACATAAGTGGGAACAACTCTTAGAGTCTGTTTTTATGGTGAGAAATCTCTTCTTTCGTGATATCTTACAGTGTTGGATTACCTTGATTCATTGAATTTCAACCAAAAGGGAAAAAATGATTTAATGTTCTATAGATCTAACTCTTTACTGAATATCACTTGTTCTAACGAACAATGACACATGTATAAACAAAACACCATTGTTATACCATAAATCTTCCACCTTAAGCTATCACCATATGTGGAGATGAGATATTATTCAAAGGAAAATGTTTTCTATTGTTATACCATATCTTCCACCTCACACAATTACCACACGTTAGGATAAAATATTCTCTTAGGGACAATATTTTCCGCGCCTAACGCATCCATAGTACTAATCTAGACGCGCACAATTGGGTAAAGAACTTACCAGAATACTAGCATGTGCATAGAGGACGCCGCCGTTATCTGTTTTAATCAAGACGTCGGCTCTGTAACCTTCATCAAAGAGGCAATCCCACGTATTCCTTGTAGCTGTTGGCGTGCAGCAGTATTTTCTCACTGCTGATTTCCTTGTTCCGAATGTGTTCTCCTGCCGGCTACTTGTGAAAGCCACTGGCAATAGAGGCGGGTTTGGCAAGGCTCTCACCCGCGGAGATTCCTCATTTTTCTTGTTCATTCGCTTAACGATCCTTCTGCAGAATTATTAAAGTTGAATCACCATTAATAACGTGTCAAATTGGTGATTCAGTTTTAATTTCTACGGAAAACAAAAGACAAGACTTCATGATCCATTTACACTTTTATATGGCATCAATTCAACGCCATTCCAAATCAACTAAACAACAAAATCCATAATTTTCTTCTCTTCCAGCAACCGAAACAAGAGAGAAATCTAAAAGAGGATCTTGGGCCAAAGAAAAAGGAAACAGAGCACCTCGGTTTTTTCACATTGTTATCCGCTAATGAATTCTTTTCGTTTTCTTTGTTTCTGATAATTTAGAAGTTGCATATCACAAAAATGTATTGGGGAATATTCATTCGACTCCTGTAATGCTCCAACCCGGCCTCCTTAATTCTCAAATGAATTATATTGAATGCATCAATCAATTTGCATGGGCATTACCTTGTTATTCACCGACCGGCGGAACAATATGATGAAATTATGGGAAGCAGCTTCAATGTTCTAACAAAATCCCCTTTGATCTCTGTTCTTCCAAAAAAAATTAAAAACAAATCTCTATCAATCAATGGTGCCTCGATTTTTTCAAATTAAACGGCGGAGGCGATTAAAACAAAATTTCTATCTTATATCTAGAGAATCATGTATCAAAATTTCACCTTTCAAACCAATCCGTCAAAACCCAATTGTTTACAGAATAAAATCGTTACGGCACGAAGGCCACAAAAATTTATTAACAAATATTGCCGCTGCAGTCACCGGCAAAAATGCCAGCCGCTTCTGGCAACAATTGGGAGATTGGACCAAAAGGAAATTTAGAAAAAGAGAGAGAAGGAGAGTAATGGTGAAGGTGGAGGCTGATTATTTAAAGGGGAAGAAGGATTTGGGGTCCGAATTAGGAATTGGTGAAGCACTCTATTAATTAATGAATACATAAAGATGTGATGATGTGTATATGTGTCAGCTCCTATGCATATTGTTTAGCCAGCCAAAGACCGAGTGAATCTTATTTAAGTCAAATCTAATCCATCCGAGTGCTGCTTTTGGAAATCATTATTACTTGGCTCATTTGATTTTCTATACAAAAGATTAAGCTTGGACTAATTAAATCATTACTTTTTCCTAAGTCACGTTTGGATAGTTTGATTATTCGAATTGAACCGAAACTTTTTTTAATAAAAAAAGCGCAATGAGAAAAGGTAGGTTTTTGTTACTCCACTTTTTGTTTCATTGCCGCTAACAATACTAAATATATTTAATGTAATTTTATATATTAANCTTTTGACTCATATATATAAGAATAATAATATATTTCATGTAATTTTATAAGTAGAATATTAAGAGGGTAAGATATACATAAATTTTAAAATTTCGATAAATACTATACTCAAAAGAAATATAAACAAAATGAGATAAAAGAAAAATAACAAATTAAATATATTTCTAATGTCCAAATACATATGAAAATAATTATGTTTAACCCTACAATTTTCTTTTTCTAGGTGGGGGCATATATAGCTTTTGAATTGGTTCACTAAGTGGGCATGGCGGCTGAAGAATTTGAGAGTTTAATTTAATCAAATATTTACTCGCACTCGATATTTATATTGAAAATAATAAATATCAATTAAGTATAGTTGAGTGATAAATGTGTATTTAGAAGACGCGTGTTTTGCATTCATTGATATGGTGTAAACACTATGTGCAAATAAAATGTATTTGGAGCTATAACATGTCAATAGTGAAAGCGGAGCGGGGGCAGGGGTCGATGTTTCCTAAGCAAGATCCAAAGACATTGATAAGTTCATAGATATGGTGGATTGACTCGGAGTAACAAGTCTAGTCTTCGCCCCTCCCCCCTTAACGAAGAAAGAGTGGAGGGGGGAGGAGGTTCCTCAACAACTACGCCTCAATCCCAAGCAAAATATAGAAGATAAGAATACAAAAATGCAAAAACAGTAACTAGATGATTGAATATAGAATGTCTTGTGCAGTATTTAACAGTAGTTGTTTCTAATAGCTGCAGAACCAAAAAACAACAGATGCAGCTACAAAATTTTCAGCCAGCAATACAATTCAATCACTGCCTTTCTTGTATATGTATGTAGTACTATTCAAGCTAAAATTGAAAATCAAGAATCTGTAACACCAACTTCCTCGCGGCGATTCAATGAATCAAGATTTACATTTCTGAAGAGATGGCCTTGTAGTAAAAACAGCTGAACTGTGGCCTGCACCAAAAACTTGCCACCAAGCTGTAATGTATGTTCTACCACTATGTATGAATCTCTGTACGTCCTAATTAACACGATGCATCTGTGAGATGGAAAAAAAGGTTCTAAGAAGACCCCAGAATGAACGCATGAATCTCAGCCCAGCTAGAAACAGTATAGAGAACACCAGAGAGTTTGTTCCAACAAAATGAGTCTCCTGCAGCAAAAATCTTCTGTTTCTTGACAATGCCAGGAAACAGCGGAATAAAAGAAACACCAAAATGACTCCCGACTCTCATCAGACTTGAGCTTGGATTAAGCACAATGCCAATATCTGCTTGCAGCAAGCAAAGCAAATCGCTCATGGTATCCCCAACGTGAACTGTCAGATTCTTTTTGTCATTGCTGCACTTATTCAATATCTTACTGAAGACTTGAACCTTGTCGATGGGGGATTCAACTTTCTTAAGAATTTCACCAGTGGATACATTTTCTTCAAATATTAACTCATTGGTGTGCACATTCAGAACATCCAAACCCCCTGTTCAAAACAGGCAAGAAAAGGAAAGATCACCTTACAAGTTTACCACAATAGAATTAAAAAGGGTGATATGTCACAACAGATTTGATTCCCTAGTAACAAGTCAAATCATATCAGAACATTTCTTCCAGACTGTCGGAACTGATTATCTTTGATGCCTACATCTTTGAGCTTAAAAGGAAGAGATGCCTACATCACCAAACAACACGACAAGAAAAATATATGGATTGTGGATGAAAATGTAGACCATTAGCAATTTTACCTAACAAAAATTATTCCAGATTACTAAGTTATCTAACCAAAATATAATCAAAAGGCCATATTTTTTAAATCAATTTTCAAAGTTCTCATCTGCAAGACAGTACCTGATGAAAAGGCAGACCTTATAAGGTCACCACACCAACAATAGGAGAGCATATGAATGTCTGCATTCAACTGTTCATTTTTTATTATGCTCTGGAAAAAGTTGTTACAACCATCCTGGAGAATCATCAGCTCCCCAGCTCGCTTTATGTCTTCAAGTTTCAGACCTTTCAGGACCCCAGATTCAATCACCCTCATATTAGCTCTTTTCTCAAAATCTGAAAGCTGCTCAAGCGCTTTATGCAGCCTTTCGTAATCAATTTTTTCAGCTGTGAAGTAGGAATAAATTCTTCGAAATCAAATTCATTTCAATTGCACTGACAATATCCTACCATTTGAAGGCTGAACAACAGCAAAATAAAAAGAATAAAGTGTTTACCATTTTCAGTGAGCAACAGTGTGTCTATGCATTCCTCGTATTCTTCGGTATACTGCTTAGAGAGATCCTCCCATTTACTTCTCAGATCTGCCGACAACATTCTAACAAGTTGATTCTCTTGTTGATTTTCATCAGATTTTGGTGCTGATACAATTGCAATTTCTGCCAAGATGGCTGAAGAATCAACAGCTGTGCATGTCAAATCAAAATTAAAGAATATCACAAGCCGGTCTTCAGCTGGATTGTGCTCTCTTGATATAGGGATGACGGATTTCTGATCAAGTGGCTGCGCTAACAGGAACCCCAATTCGAGTTTCATTGCTTGTTGATAAAGCTTCTCAATGATGTTGAGCTCTTTACCTGTCAAAGGGGCGCTTAGTTTGTCCAACCAGCTCTCATTTTCCCGAGCCAATCCCTATGTTCATAAAACTTAAGTGAGCCAGTGCAGTAAAAGTGTGTTACATTATGTTAATCTTAAACCAGCTGAATTCAGCAGAATGAAAAGCAAGGTACAGACAAGCCACGAACCTCGAAAACATCAGAAGCATAATTGTCAATTATTCTCTTATATGGATGAGTTGTTTCCCCCTCAAGAAACACCAGTAGCTCCTTACCTATGTAGGCATAAAGCCTAATGCAAGGAATCATAGCACCAAGGATATAAGCTGCCAACATAGTTTTCTCAAACGGTGTTGCAAGTGTATCAGTTTTTACTCCTTCAATCTTTCCTGAGGTTGTAGCCAGTAGGAAATCTGTGTACTTGACTGTTCCAGGGTTGAGAGCACACTTCTTGACCATATCAGAGTCCCACTCCTAAAAGTGATTCGTGATTACTATGAAATACTTTGATATATAGCACTTCAAATGTGATATCATAAGAAAACTAATCATGAAGTAGTTGATATCAACAATAGCACTTCCTGACTTCCTTGCCCAACAATTCACACTTGACAAAGAAGATGAGAATTTCAACATTTACTCGACAAACATTAGCTATTGAGAGTCCACAAAGATTAAGTTGAACATTCAGCACCAATTTCATCCTATTTAATAAGTCATAGCAGGAAATGCTTACAGGATAGAACACATGGAAGAGATATTTACAATTTGCATAAAGATATCATGTTATTTGAAAAGTTGGTCCATTCATTTAACATTTTCCTCACTTGTCTTCACAAAATTGCTGTTGCAAAAAAGCATGGGTAGATCTGTTCCGATAGCTAGAAAACCACAGTTCTCTGACTATTCATATAATTCAGTCCTATACCCTAGTTTAAGTTTGTCTTTTCGACTTCAGACTGAACATAGTGATATGACACCCCCTTGCATTCCTAGGCTAGACATCTCGTGTGTGGATAACATAGCATGGAGGTTAGGGTAGAGTTAGGTTCAAGGTCCAAGTATCAGAGCTGGACCATGAAAAGACCGGATGCAAAAACAGAAATAGCAACAGACAAAAGTCGCTGACTAGAACTATCAGTGTAAAATTCCATGGTTAGAAGGATGGGTCCAAGTATCAGAGCCCTCATCACATTTGATACCTCGTCATCTCTTATAATCATCCTCACTTTCCTTATTTCCATAGTTTTACTTATATGCTCTTCAAGACATCTGATGTGCACAGTAAGCTCTCTTCTTCTTAGAGCATATCCTGAATGGACTACAATATACCATCCATTTAACAGTCTTTCTAGGCATTTAAGCTTTGCATGTCAAGAGTTTTAGTTAGACTAGATACAGAACAATGAAATTCTAGAGAAACATCTAACATATTTTGTACATATTTTGTACGTAGAAGTTCCAACTGCAAAAATTTTCCCCATGGAGACGAAGCAAATGCAAGATGCTGATAGCTACATAAGTTGGGATTTGGGAACAAAGGCTGAAATCCAAAAATAAGATTTACATCAAACTTCTCGCTTATATAGCCCATTTGACAGGTAAGAATGCACTCACTTATATGGTGTACATTAACAAGAGAAAAGTGCTGACATGCATCCGAATTTAGATCAAAAATAATGGTGGAGGCCTACTTTGTCCACAACCAGTAATTTCAGCAAAAGCCCATGTTGGATAGACTTGATTAAACTCTAAAAGGGCTTCCACATTTCTTTGTGAGTCTCATTCAGATTGAGGTTTAAGTTAAACAACTAAGTTGCAAGTCTTATTTAAGACCACATGTTTTCTTCACCAGCACATTCCAACAGAAAAACTGTATTACAATCATTTCGATCAAAGACGAGAACCATTGGAAAATCACCTGTTATACAGAGTCAACTATAATACCAGAAAAAATCCACCAGAGAGTTATATAAAGTCAACTATAATAGATACTAAATCTGCCTAATATGTTTAATAAGAAGCAAGCAATGACAAACAAGTTTGATGAGAAACTAGAATTAAAGGTGAACAAGAGATGGAACATTATATCTCACTTGAATAACCGTATCTTGCATCTTGAGTTCTTTGATGACATTCTTCCGCATTTCACTAAGGCCAACCTTGGCATCATCATCATCAGTATACTCTACTGCAGCTTCGTACCTGCAACACATTTCTGGTTAACTTTCCATGAACTTCATAGACACAACAAAAATATCAAACAACTTATACGTAGGTAAAAAAAGTTTATTCCCAACAAAAAACTCAACTATTTCTCTTAAATTTATCAGCACCAATACAGAGTACCAAAACCAACTAGACCCCGAAAATCCTGCATCATCTTGTGACAGGACAGATCAAGATATCTTTTCCATTGATAAATTCCTATATTTTCTAAAGCAGACCCCAAAAACTATTTAACTATTTTCTTGCATAATTAAATAGTAAGATCAAAGTCTGCCCCCATAAGTAACCATTCGACACCCGGAAAAGAATAAGATTACAGAACATAATTTAATCATTTTCTTGCATATTCATTGGAAACGAAATCAATCAATTATGCCTCAATCCTAAATTAGTTAGCATCCACTTTATAACTCCTCTAAATTCATCCTGCTCTCATTTAGTCCATTGCATTTCGATACTAAATAATTTCATTCTGCTCTATTAAGTCAGAATTAGCAGCAAACAACTTTAAACCACAAAAAATTACAAAGTGACATACACCACTGCATGGGTAAGAAAAAGAAGAAGAATACTCATTCTGTTCAAAATATTTCCCACGTCCCAAAAGTTCAAACTGAATGAACTTCAACTAACATTTTAAGAAATGCATGTCTTTCCACCAATTTGATTCAAGAAGAATAGCAACTTAAGTACTTTATCTGCAGTTACTGAAAATGGAAACTCTAATTTCCAAAAAAAAAAATGAATCAAACCAACCCAATTCAGCTCCAAAGTTACTCAACAACAACAACAACATACCCGGTATAATCCCATAATGTGGGGTCTGGGGTAAAGTTACTCAATAAACGAAACATGGCAAAACAAGTTGTGAGTAAAATCTTTCCAAACATGGATTAAGCTTGACAAGAACTTTAACTAACATTTTAAGAAATGCATATCTTTCCACCATTTCGATTCAAGAATAATAGCAACTTAAGTACTTAGAAAAAAGAACGAATCAAACCAACCCACCCATTCAGCTCCAAAGTTACTCGATAAACGAAAAATGACAAAACAAATTGGGAGTAAAATTTATCAGTAAAAGAACTCTTACGCTTTAGCAAATGCTTTGAGGTAGTAAGAATGTTGAGCTATGAAATGATGGAAAGTTTCAAGTTTCAGAGTCCCAGAAGCTAAACAAACAATAAACGGAGTGTACAGTGCAAGAATCGACTCTTTCTTGAACATAAACGAACACTTTCTTGCTGTCTCCACAGCTTCCTCTATGGGTATATTCTTAGCTGCCATCATGGAGAATGAAAATGGTGTTCTTGAAAAAATGGTGTGGGTGAACAAAAAAACGAAAAGGGGTTTCTGGGTGATCGACGAAACGCGTTGGAATTTGGAGGAGAAAAAGAGAATGGAGTTCTTGAAATTTTGATTTCTTTGGAATTTGGAGAATTGATGTACTATAAATAGTAGGGGGGGATGATGATAATGACGGGTCCCAGAAAAAGTGACCAAAAAGGTCAACAATGTCAACAAATTATTTTCTCAGCCGTCGTTTTTCTTTTCTCGACAGTAAATTTAACTAATTTTAAAATTTACATAGTTTGAATTTCGAGAAGTAAAAAAGTAATGAAAAAAAATTAACGATAGATATTTTTGAATTTGTCTAGATATTGGTGATAGTTAGAATGTGGGTAAGCTGATCTGTTGTGAATGATAAACGTGATTGAAGTTCGAATTTTAGTAGAAACGAGAAAAGTTACGTTAATTCTTTAAATTTGAATCTAAGTATTGGTGATAGTAAGAATGTGTGTAAGCTGATCTGTATATCAATTTATGATAATATTTGAATGAAATCCGTTGTGAATGAAAAACGTGATTGAGGTTCGGTATTGGTGATAGTAAGAATGTGTGTAAACTGATCTGTATATCACTTTATGACAATATTTGAAAAAATTCGTTGTGAATGAAAAACGTGAATAAGTTTCGATTTTTAGTAAAAACAAAAAAAGTTACATTATTTCTTTTAATTTGAATTTGTCTAGGTATTGGTGCTACTCGGAATGTGTGTAAGCTGATCTGTATTTCAATTTATGACAATATTTGAATGAAATCCGTTGTGAATGGAAAACGTGACCGAGGTTCGAATTTTTGTAGAAACTGAGAAAGTTACGTTATTTCTTTCAATTTGAATCTATCTAAGAATTAGTGATAGTAAGAATGTGTGTAAGCTGATCTGTACATTACTATCATAACACAATTTAAATCTGTTTATATGTCGGTGATAATCAAAATGTGCATAAGCTGATCTGTATACTATTGTCATGACAGTAGTTGGATAAGAATCGCCGTGAATGAAAAAATGAAATGAAATTGCGTAAATCTTTAATTAAACTATCTGTTATTAAATAAATTTGAATTGGAGTAATATTTATGTCGTGATATTGCCTCTTTTACCATATAAGTAATGTTTCCTTTGTTAAGATAAGATTTATACGCCCTTTAAGAAAAAATTAACAGGAATTGTAATTTGATTAATATAACCCTATTAATTGAAAGGTACTTTTTCGAACATACAATAATCATTCTTTTCACGTTCTAAAGTGATTTAACTACTAAAGGGTAGAGTCGGAAAAAAAATGATCAATTAGAAATTAACAGTTATTTTTAATATACCTAACAACTAAAACGGAACGGATAAAGTACCAAATAATTTCATTTTTTTTTGTTTACTTCTTTTAACTAAGTATACTTAACTTGCCTAATCACTTGCTGACTGTACACTACTATAACAAACTTCTAACAACCTAACTAACCGTAACTGTAATTAATTAACAGTAACACAATTAGTTAACTCCACTTAACTAACTGTAACTGTAATTAATGAACTGTAACAGAATTAGTTTACTCTCTTAACTATAACTGTAACTGTAATTAATGATGCAGAAGAAAGGGATTCTTTGAATATTACAAGGATTGAAGGGTCAACAACAAACCTAAGTATTCCGAGTTTCATATCCGAGCTATCGTCAAATATTTATCGAAACACTCCTCAACTATAATGCGTTGTACACATAGAATGATAAGGTTTTGAGACATAACAATGTTCATAGTAACTTTACTACTACTGCTACTTATGTATATACAAAGAAATAGAGGGGATTGAACATAATACAAAGCTATATTGCTCGGACTCTTTAAAAATGCGGCCACATCCCTGTCGATCCTTCAAAAATGCAATACTTTTGAAGGATTTGACATGCATCTAGTGGCATTTTTTGAGAGGCCGAGCAACATAGGTACAAAGGGCTACTGTAACTCATGCAGGACATTGAGCAATTCTAAGAATTCCAAAAGCACTATATATAATAAGATCACACATATTTTGAATCCGTTGACTTTAGAGCTTGGATTCGTCTCTCTGCCTACCACCTTTCATCCCCGAACCAGTTGTTCTTCTCCTTTGGTCCTGTTGGCCCTGCTTCGCCATAAAGTTCAGTTGGAAATAGCTCGACGAGAATCTCAACTGAAAATCTGAAAAAAGAAGGAAGGTGTTTGATTATCTCATCCACTTCATATCCCGATTTGTACTCAATGGTCGGACCCCATTCCCTCATGTACTGTAACCATGGCGGTTCAACGACAGTTCCTTCTCCAAGATACTCTGCAGCAATGATTTGATACTTGCTGCTAGAGTCTACATAGTATTTGCTTTTGGCACAATCATTCCTCACTCCAATACCAAGTTTTGTATTGCCTTGAAGGTAACATCCAGGATGTGGGAAACTCGCATGGCCATTTCTTGATGCATATACGATTGACTTATTCCCCTCGATGAACTCCAAATCGCGAGCATCAACCCATTCACCACCACTATGTTCCGAGAAGTATACACTCCAGAGCTCCCCCGAGAAGTTGCTAATACGAAGAGTATAATGCTCCCAATCACCAACGTGTTCGCCTACTCTGTTCAGAGCAAGATCCAACAGACCTACTTTGAGCGTAGCCGGTCCATTGAAGGGGCAAAAAATCCACATTGCAATGTCAGTGAATGTTCCACCTTCAGCCGGTTTAACATGAACATAAAGCTCCGCGGTTTCAATTTTACCACATTTGACAGTGCGTCTATTTTCAACATCTTTACTAGGCAAATCAAGCCAATATTTCCCATCATTTCGTCCGCCTGCAGGCAAGTTTGAGCCTTTCGAGTCAATAGTAATGCCATTGTCCTTACCATCTTTAAAGAGAAGAGCTCCATTTTTGAAAAACCATGGAACTGATGAGGGCAAGTAAATTTCATCAGGATGAAAGTAAACAGTAGGTCCATAGTGCTTGATGAGTGCATGGACCTGCTCAAGATTGGGCATTGCCTGTAGAGATGAGTCGAGATTTTTCAAGCATGCAACGGTGAGGTCATCGCCTTTAGTGAAACTCGTACTACAGAAGAACGTCCCAACCGAGACCCCTCTACATGATATACCCCTCTTGCAAGGTCTAGTTTTCCAAACTTGAAATTGGCTCTTATGAAAAAGAGAATTCGAACTAAAAACAACTTCACAAGCCTCACAATTCTCTGTAAGATCAGCACGGATGCATCTAACTTCATCAAGATTCGGTTCATTAGGCTCAGCAGTTGCCACAAAGCCCATTGCTTTATAACCAACTGGTGCATTTGGAAGCCAAATGTAACCAACTTCCTTATAAAGGGCGTTTGCATTATAAACTAATGTGTAGTTCATTGGCTTTGCAAGAGAAGGAAGCTTGGAAGTCGAATCTTGAAGCGATTTTTTCAGCTTCTGATCAGCAGATAAATCTTTGACAGCAAGAACATAGCCTGTTATGTTCTTCTCACCATCTGGCTGACAGTAGTGGCCAACGATCGAGAATCCTTGTGGAATTTCATCTGGTTTATAGAAGGAGACTGATTCTGATTTTCCAAACAATGGGCTACAACTCCAAATTTTCTTAAACTTGGTGATTTGAACAGCTTCAATTTCACCTAGGCATATCTTTCCTTTAGCAAATCCTTTACCTACAAAGGCAACATTCCCATTAAAGAAAATAGAGAAACCATAGCAGAAATTTTACTGTCAAAGTGGTTGTTGATGCATTTATTGCTCGAACTCTTCAAAAATGCAGACAAGTGAATGTTGGATGCTCTGAAAGTAGTGCATTTTGGAGGAGCACATGCGAGTGCAACAATATTTTTGAAGAGTCCGAGCAACATAGTTGATACTAGAATGTGGTCGGCTATATGAATCCTCAATAACTGTGACCATATTTTTACCTATGCCAAAACAACAACAACAACAACAATATACCTGGTGTGATCCCAAAAGTGGAGTCTGAGGTGTGTAGGATGTACAATTTAAAAAAAAAAAAAAGATAACACAAATTTCTCAATTTGATTGTTCATAATATCTTTTTACCCAATTCAGCAAAAATTGAAGATGGCACATCATTTTAACAGTAGAATCTCCTTCCTCAACTCAAAATTCAATGCAAAAATAGCAAGAAAGGACTTACTCCACCAGAAAAGAAAAGAAAAAAAATTACCAAATTATTATAAAGCTCCAAAATTTTCTTTTTTAACATAAAAGATCACTTATTCACTTCAGAGAGATTGTTGCCACATAAAAATGTGAACTTTACAGCAATTACGCCTAAATCCTAGACAAGTTGGGTCGGCTTTATGAACTCTCATCGATCATATTTCTCTGTTAAATTATCTCAAGCCAATATTGTTCAAAGTTAAAAAGATCAATTCTTCATTTTTAGCTCAAGTCAACCATATAACTGAAGAGAGAGAGAAAGAGAGAGTCAACTGAACCACAGATATTTGCCACACAAATGATCACTTATTCACTTCTCGGACATGTAAGCAGACGTTATCCTACCTTTGTGGGTAGAGAGATTATTTTCGATAAACTCTGGGCTCAAAAGAAATGTTTCGATGCAGGATTACAAGAATAATATGATACTAAAATAGCAAGATTAAATGGAGTAAATAACAAATAATAGAATTTATTTTCTACTGGCATAAAAATATGAACTTTATGAACAAAAAGATCAAATTTTCATCTTTTAGCCCCAGTCGATCATAGTCAACTGAAATACAAAACTTCTGTTAAAGATAATAGATTTCTTGCCACATAAAAATGTTAACTTTACAACAAAAACAACAACTACCCCTCAATCCCGGACAAGTTAAGGTTAAGGTCAGCTATACTAACATCATTTAAATTATCTCAAGCCATACTATACATAATTAAAAAAGAAAACTAGAAATACATAAAAATGGGAACTTTATTAACAGAAAGATCAATTCTTCAAGAACTGAAGAGAGAGAGAGAGAGAGAGAGAGAGAAAGAAGTCAACTGAGAAATTACTGAAACACAGATCTTCTGTTAAAGATAATAAGACAAACAGAAAAAGGAAAAAAAAAACTCTCCTTTTTTCACCAAACAGAAATTTCAACAAATACCTTGAGGCCATTGTGGAATTGGTGAAGGCAAAGTAAAGCTTTGAGGTTCAATTTCAACATGGTTGTAATCAGAGACATTATCCCAGCAGCAACACTCCCTCCCAAACATTATTCTCTATCTCAATCACAAAAAAAAGACTAAACCCACAAAATGTTTTCTCAAGATTTTGCTTTCAGCTGACTAAAAAGTAAAGACACCTTGAATCAAGAAACAAGAAAAAGATTTGGACAAGTTCAAATTCAGCAGTATTTTTCTCTAATTTTTTTGTTTGTTTTGTGGGTGATTAAACATAAGAGTTAGTAGAAAAAATGTAAATTTTTATGATGGGAAAAGTTTGAGTAAGAAGAGAGCAATAATGCTGGGAAAGACAAAGAAAAACAGATTTTTACAAAATGGGGCAGCTTTTTCATTTAACAATAAAGAGAAATGGGGAAATGACTCAGTTTGGTACTTTGGAGTTCTTTTTCTTCTTAGAATTTATTAATTCATCATTTTGGTCAGCTGTCATTGTGTTTTTTTTTTAATTTAAAATTTTATATTTCAGTCGATATTTTATATTTATTTTGAACCTCGATTATTTTAGATTTACGTTAAAAATTCTATTTTGCAGGTAAAGCGCTTCATACTAGATGCAATTCCATTTCCAAGAGTCTGGATCGACCCAACTTTGATCAAGCCTATTACCCTATCCCTTAAATGAACTCAAAATTTTTAAAAAAATTTCACCAATCGTCCTATTTTGACATAATTGTTTAGTAAAGTACCTCTTTTGCAATTTATGAATCTTTTAGATCATAATCTAAATTTTTTTTTTGAAACAAATTAAAAATTTTACGATAAAATATTAGATGATGATCGAAAATTTTATAAGTATTAGGTGACAGTTCAATATCTTGTCAGTCACAAGCACTATATTTGTATAACTTTTAAATATAGAGATACAAACTAAGTAGTAGCCTAAAAGACGTTCTTTCCGTGAATTAAATTAATCAAAAATTTTAAATAACTCTATCTAAATAAAAGATGAATTGTACTCGACTTTATGGGCGAAAAAGCATATTTTAACGACTATATTAATTGCT
Source organism: Datura stramonium (assembly GCA_018107945.1). Taxonomy (NCBI): domain Eukaryota; kingdom Viridiplantae; phylum Streptophyta; class Magnoliopsida; order Solanales; family Solanaceae; genus Datura; species Datura stramonium. The sequence continues at coordinate 150,418 of JACEIK010000578.1, read as the reverse complement.
CGAACTCGAGATCCATAATTAAAATGAGTTAAGAGTTTGATTTGAGCTAAAACATTTATTGTGGAGAAAAAAAACATGATAAAAAAAACATGATATATATATATATATATATTAACAAGAAAAGGTTTATAATCTTTTACTTGCAAGAATAAATAAGTAAAAAACAAAGATGGCTTATTTCACTAGGAAATATGAAAAGTATATTCTACCTATAGTTTCATTTTATGACTTTTCAACACATGGACTTATGGACCACAAGGTACATATCAATGGATAACGGGGATTTTTTATTTTCAATCGTGGTTTCGAGCTCAAATTTAATAATAAATTTTTTTGGTTGTGTAACATCGCATCAGAAAAAAAAAAAAAAGAGAAATTTTTTCCTTAATTTAATTAAAATTTAATGCGAATATCGTAAAAAATCAAGAGAAAGAAAAATTCCTAAGATTTTTTATAGTCCAACTACTTTTCTATGACTACTCTTCCACGTTTTTCGTGGCTTCTATTCGTCTTACTTTTGTATTTAAAATACATTATTTTTTATTTTATTCAGAAAATAATAACATATTTTTTTCATTTAATTTTAATTTTAAATTCTTTTAATAAGATGATTTATTATTAAGCAAATTATGATGATAGTTGTAGTGGGATGAGAAAAAGACTAAGTCATTATTGGTGTTTAATTTTTTCCAAATGGTTAATGTATATATGAAAATGACTTTTTATATTTATCTTTATGACCTTATATTTGTATTATTGTACCTTTTGTTTTGAAATATTCCAATTTAGATCCATTTGGCATGTCAATCCTAAGTAGGACAATCTAGTAGTGGACCATCATATCCACAAGAGGTGGAGAAGTTAAATAATATAATCTAACATATGATACATGCATTTGAAAATGAAAATGAATAAAGATAAAAACAATAATTCATTCACATCCAAAGAAGAAATAATTGAGTGTGAAAGTG
>JACEIK010000578.1:112788-149144 GCA_018107945.1 Datura stramonium | reverse complement strand
GTGATGGAGGGTTGGGTGTGAGGAGGAAGAGACAATCGACACGGAATGTCAAGCATGAAACCTGTTCTTTTCTAATTTTTACTAGGGAAGAAAAAAAAATCGTTTTCTTAAAAAAAATATTTTGATCAATTAAATATCGAGAAAATTAAAGATATTTTCTTCCAAACCAAACACACTCTTAATGGTACAAAGTTCTAGGCAAAAAAAAAATATATATATTCATGGCAAAAAAATTTACTATTAATAAATTAGTCCCTTATGATGTGTACTAATTAGACAAGAACCCCAAAATATTTCAAACAACATTAAATTTAGTACATGTAACAATTTTTACATGTACTAAAATAAGGTTGTCCTCATGCTGAATTTGTCTCACTAGACCACTTTTTTCTACTAGAATTAGGAATTCTATTATTATTTTCATTATTATTGTCATTATTGTTGTTGTTGTTATTAGTCGCTCCACAGACAATTCTGAACTCAATACCATATGCAAAGCAAGAAAACAACCCTCCTCCGTCGGAATTTCGTCGAGAATGTCCGACGGTCATTGCCTGCGTCGCCGCCGCCGCCTCTTTCCTCCCTTTCTCCCTACTTGATGATGTTAACCCTTTTGCATATGCTTCCTCTGCTGTTAAATCCTCTAATATTATTGAGCTTTCTCCATCTTCCATTTCCTTTTGTTGTTGTTTGATCTCTACTTCTTGTGGTGGCTGTAACGGTCGTACTGGCTGTAGTAATGATTGATATCTGTTGAAGATATAATAAAAATATTATTTTTTTAAACGCTTAGATATACTTTAGATGAGACGATACATAATTCAACTTGATATTTGTGTCGTCAAAGATGTTGAGTTCAAATCTCTCATCTATCAAAAATTATTTGAATCATATGACCTTTTTTATGCCACTATTTAAATTATGTCTCTAGTTACTAAGAGGTTAAATTTCTCCTTTGAAAGTAATTGGTCATTTGTGCAAATGTCCCTCGTGGCCATCAATTAACAAATTAACACATGATTGTCTAGAAATAGAGCTCACTAGCTATTTTTCGCTCTGTATGTTAAAAATAGCCACTGTTATGAAATTTCAAATTCCACAAACTCGTCTAGACAATGTCTTGGAGTTCTATTTGTTAAATTTATGATATGGCTAAAAAGTTTATCATTTTTTGAATTTACCTCATGATTTGCTCAAGAAAAAACAACGTAATTAAAGAATGTTCTTCATATGACATGTTTAAAAAATTTTTAAAATGAGAGATGATCGCACAATTTAATAACAGTACCTTTTAGCAGCTATCTCGGCCGCTACAATGGAAGCTGAGGGGCCAACATCCGAACATAACTCCGAACCATTTAACATTGAGCCATTCACCATTGAACCATTACAAATGGAGCCACCTTTGTTAGGGAAATCTTCATTATTAACCTCAGAATACCCTAAACTCAAAGATCTCCATAATTGAATTTTGTCATTTATTTCCCTTTTTTTCTCATCATCAATTGCTTCTTGATAACTATTTTCATTAATTTTCTTGTCCAAAATATCTCTATAATCCAAAGAAGAAGGATCCACAATTTTATTACAAATTAGGGGCATACTTTTCATAGAACTTTCAAAAATAGCCACTCCCATGTTGAGAATTCCTTGTGGATTTCCAGATGGCCTTCTAATTTGTAAAGCAACAAATCTTTTTCCATTTGAATTTTGGAATTTAACAAAAGGATTAATGAGATTATTTAATTGGACATGAATTGTTCCAACTAAAACATCTCTAAACCAAGAAACAGTGTAAATTTCAACATGGACTGCTGAATCCTCTGAATATAGGAACTCATCACTAACCTGTTTATTTTTTTTATTTTTTTTTAAAAATATAGACAAAATAAAAGAAAGTTAGAAGAATTGAAAAAAATTAAATTAATTAAGTCGATCTTTTGTATAAACTGCTAATTAACTTAGCCGTTTTACAGATATAGAATGGTTGAATTGATGAAAAGGATGTTCAAATTTTGCTTCAGGTCACACGTTGAAAATTCTAGGCGTGACATTCTTGTAAATTTTTTCTGAATCCCCTTATATTAAGAGAAAATTTTAGTATAACAATGAAAAGGAGGTTCAAATATTGCTTTAGGTCAAACATTGAAAACTGTAGGCGGGACTTTCTTATGGATTTTTCTGAATTCCCTTAAATTAAGAGGAAATTCTAGTATAACGATGAAAAGGAGGTTCAAATATTGCTTTAGGTCACACGTTGAAAATTCTAGGTGTGACATTCTTGTAAATTTTTTCTGAATCCCCTTAAATTAAGAGAAAATTTTAGTATAACAATGAAAAGGAGGTTCAAATATTACTTCAGGTCATACATTGAAATTCTAGGCGTGACATTCTTGTAAATTTTTTCTGAATCCCCTTAAATTAAGAAGAGAAAATTCTTGTATAATAATGAAAAGGAGGTCCAAGTGTTGCTTTAGGTCACACGTTGAAAATTCTAGGTGTGACATTCTTGTAAATTTTTTTTGAAGCCCCTTAAATTAAGAGAAAAATTGAGTTATAATGACAAAAAAGGTGTTAAAATATTGCTTCATGTTACACGTTGAATATTTCTTGAAATTTTGACTCCGACACTAAATATAAAGAACACGAAAAAACCTTGAAGGCGAACTTGTCATTCCACGTGGGGTTGTTGTGACCTTCATTATCAATTCTTGTGCTTCTTTTTCTATTGGGATTGATCCATGTAAGGGCATAAGTACGTAGAGATTTTGAAACAGGAGCTAAATCTTGGGCAGAAATGAGGTTAATTTCAAGAATGTGACAATTATTGCTAGGGGGGAAATCACTATTATTATCAAATGAATGTTGATAAGAGAGAGAGGAGGATTCCGGGGAAGGGATGTTAATGTTATTGTTGTTGTTGTTGTTGTTGTTGTTGTTATTGTTGTTGTTGTTGCTGGTGGTTGGATCCATTGTTGTTGTGTTATTGCCACCGTCTGTGGCGGCAACGAGGAGGAGAAGGAGGAGGAGGAGGTGGTGGTGGAGATTGACAATGGCATCAAGAAGAGAAAGAAGGAAGGAGGAGGAAATAATGTTGTGTTGTGTGTGTGTTAGTTTTGTTTGAGTTTTTTGCATGGATGCTAATTTTATGGCTATTCTTTAGGGTTTTTTTTTCTTTTTTTTGGGGGTGTGATTTGGACCATTCTAGTGTTCATGGTCAATGTTTGTCCACTAGCCAATATATTTTTTTTTAATTTTTCATCCGATGTTCCGTGTTGTAATAGTGGTGAATTCAGAAATTATATTATAATATACTGTATCGTAGTATGTCGTATTATATTTTTCTAATGAATGCAATGTTTGGATAAATTATATCGCTTTTTGTCACACATCAATAATTTGAGAGATAAACTTACAAGAAAAATAGGATACGAGATAGAAATAAATAATAAAATAAGATTATTAAGTAATAAGTAAAAACAAAATAAGGAAAAAAAAACATAACGACACGATCACACCAAATCAATTATTACATAAAATCAGACTTTTTATCGTTACATAAAGATAGAAAGAAAGTAATTGAATAAGAATTTATATAATAAAAAAGTATATAATNATAATCACTAACTTTACTGAATAAATTAATTTAATTAAACATCATATAAGTTAATTCAAACCTAATCTCCATCTTGGTTCACCAATAATCTGCACCAAATAAATAATTCATGTTTAATTAAATGAGTGGAAAATAAATTAATGAATAGATATGAGAAAGTCATGTTAGGTAAGGAATAAAATAAAAATTATGACGAAGTAGATAAGTACTAATTCATCCTTAATTAAAGATCTCGAGTTCGAGCCTCAAATTTAATTTCGCCTTCATTAAGAAGTGTTTTACCTCTAACACGAGACTTTTTGGAACAAATCCAAATTGGTCATGAGAAATTGTTTTCTATAAAACAAAGTGTTTCTTGTAATTAGTTTTTTCGTTTATAATTTAAACTTTCCACCCTCTATCCATTATTCGTTTTGAGATCTGATTCATCGGGATTCGACATCTCGTAAGATCAAAGTCCCAAGCAGATATCAGATATCGAATAAGAAACTAACAAAAACAGGAACAAATATTTTTAAAATGCGAAACTTATAATCTTAAAAATAAATAAGTTACGTAATAAATATACGATAATATAAAATTAAATAAAAATTACGATATATATAACTTAAATTCATAGATTAAAACTTACCATCATCCTTCTTGCCCCAAGACTTCATGAAGTAATAAACTACACCTAACAAAATGGCAGCCACTATTCCTCCAACTACAATTGCTGCCAATTTTTGTGTACCTTCCTTAGATCCTTTCCCTGTCAAGAAAAATATATGCACAAGGTGATAATCGATTCAGTTCCTCGATTTTAATCGACTCTATTCGTTAGTTTCGTGAAATCGATCCAGGCCAAATCGAAGATGTACAGATCATCGATTTGGCATCGATTTTCCTTAAAAGCTCGACCTAGTCCGTCAGTTTTAACCCTCGATTTTGACCTAAATTTTAGTAGCAATGTAAAAACAATTTTGAGTAGATAAATTTACCTTCATCTAGGTCACTAGAGATCTTATTTTTACCATAGCTATAACTCAAATAACATCCATCCAAATAAATTTCTCCAGCTAAAGAATATGAACATTCATCATGAACAATTTGCATTGCTTTGTTCACACATTCACCACAATCACAACTTCTTAAATTCCCAACACATTGTGACATGACATGAAATTTTCCATAACTCAAATCACAAAATCCATTTCCATTCATTCCACAGCTCTCAATTTCACCAAATGCATAGCTCATCTCCTCCGAAAAACTAGGCGATTTCGCCATTTTCTTGCTACAGACCTGAAGATGGCAAGATCAACTCATTACAGAGATTAAATAGGTTAGGATATATTATGACCGGCTCGATTGGTGAGTTAACCTAACAGATTAAACTCGAAATGACCTATCAAACTATTAGGTCAAACGAGTGAAAGTAGAAATAGTGCGTTGACTTGTCAGTTTTCCATCATGTCTCTAAAAGAAATAATCAATATCATGGAGCTTCAAGTTCATAAACGAAAGTCCATAACAGTGACTATTTTTTTCAATTGCAGTAACGAAAAAATGACTATATGTGTATTTTACCTCGAGTCAAAAAAGTACAACCCAACAGGTCAAGATGCGACCCAAACCAAAATATACAAATTTAATTTGGAGATGGCGAAAAATCCAAATTTTAGAGATTTTTTTTTTAAAGAACTTTAAACTAAAAATTCAAGAATTTTTTTTTTATTATCTTTCACATTTTTTTTAAAAAAAGGAGGGGAGGTCGGGTCATGTTGAACAACTCGGGTTATACCCAGTTATTTCACACACTTTAATCCGACCTATTTTATCCCAAACAACCCGACACGTTCAAATATGATTTGACCCGCCCATTTATCACCTCTGCACTAACCTTATGAAGCATTTGAAGCTTAGAAATTTCCCTCACTTCCTCTATCTTGTAATCCAAATAACAGCCAGAAAGTTGAACTCTAGAAGGGATTCTTCCTCCACAAAAATGGTTATAATTGTCAAAAAGTCTATTTGTGCAAATGTGACATTCATTGTAATTGAGGTCATTTCTGCACTGAAATGATCCCAAAATGGCTACTTTTTCATCCCCTCCATAAGTCTCAAAGAACTTTGATTCTAAGGACTTATCAAGAAATTCTTGAAATAGAGATGAAACAATAATTGATGATTTGGAAAAATCATAATTTTGGAATGTTTGATTTTGAGTAGTACATGTTGTGTAAACTAATTGATGTAAGTCTATGCTATTGGTGTTAGAAGATTGTACCATAAAATTAAGAAGGAAAATTTTGAGGAGGAATTGATAATTATTGAAAGTTGAAGGACTTGATTGTGAAAAATATCCCATTTGGGAAGAACCAAAAGAAGATGATGTTAAAGTTTATGATTGGTATCAACAAAACAATAAAGCATAAATATGTAATATATATATAGGGAGAAATTCTAAGGTGTAGGTAGGAAAAAAATTTTATCTGCACTCGGTGTTTATATCAACATATAGACAGATATAATATATTTGTTACGGGTATTTCAAAGTAAATCGATACAAGAATATTCAGCCTTAGGAAGAAGCCTCTGGGCCGCGAGCACTGATGAACCGGAAGCGGAAATGCCGTCTAACATAAATATTAGTGAGAATTCAATTGCCCAACACCTAAAGGGTTCCTATAGAAGGTTTATCCAAAGAGGGTCAACTGAAAGGCACAGTCATGGACAACATGTGAATATTTCTATACTACTTATTGGTCCCATTGAATATAAAAGGGCTACACTAACTGAAAAATGATTATCGATTCAAGAACGTAATGCGTCTTCTGATTTTAAATTAATAATTTCGTAATATAGATTCAACGATAAGATTTTAAAAGTCGAACTAATCAAGTTTAAATCTTGATTTTGTTTATATATCAATTCAATAAACACATGACATGCACATGTCTTTACCTATATTATTACCACGTTACCATTATATTAATGAATTCATACGTATTATGATAAATTAATATAGTTTGATGGAAACATTTAATTAAATATATAGTGCATACAAATTAAGATTCAAATTTATAAATCTTGTTTATCCTAGAAGGTTTCTTCTTTTTACCTTTTTTCCTGCCTAATCCCATCTAACCTTTTTGGGCTTAGCATGATTCAAAGTTCTGCTAGGAACATTGAACCAAAAAAATAAAAAATAAAAAATAAAAACATTGTTTGATAATAGTAAAAAAAAAAATGTTTGAAACTTGTGATCTGGACAAGCGCTCTGTGTGTGTGTTTGTGAATACGAGCACCAGATATGAAGTCGTTTTTATTAGAAAACCTTCTACCTCAAATGTGAAAGTTCTTGACGTGAATTTAAATTTAATTAGACTTTAATACCATGATAAAGTGAAGGTGTATAGACGATCATTCTGTAAGTTGGAGTGTTTAACTGACACAATGAAGATGAATTGAAGTGTCTAAATGTGCATATTCAAAAAGTCAAAGTGTTTACTTGCTAACCAAAATTAAATTTGAGTGTTTATTTACGTATTATGTCTTATTATAATAAAGAAGGCAACTATGTGTAAAAATATTCCACATTTTTTTCTTTGAAATTGTATAAAAATCCGTAATTGTTATTTTTTAAATACGCACTGATAAATTTATTCCGATATAATAACTCGCAAATAATATAAAAGATATTATAGATCTCTTTTTGTGAGCCAATAATTTACACTATTATATTGGAGGGTCTATTGCAATTTAAGGACCCCCCACCCCCACCCCACCCCAACCAATTGACACATAAATAAAAATAATAATATTATAATATTAAAAAATGTTAAATTATAAAATTAACTAAGACAAATGCAAGCTTGATTTGGTTGAAATTGAAAAGAATTTAAAATATTTCATTAAAAAATAAAAATATTTTTATTTTTAATTAGAGTTATTAAATTTAAATTTTAAAAAATAAAAATATTTTTAATTTATTTCAATCATAATTTAATTTCCAATTTCATATAACTGACTATCTCAAATGTTTTTTTTGTTTTTTTAAATTAATTAAATAATATGTACTAGGTATATTTCTTTTTATATTAAAATTGCAAATATTGAAATAAAGATGAGTCAATTCATAGGCAATACCAAGAAATCATAGAAAATGATACAAAAGTTATTTGTATTTAAAGTTGATTGATATAAATAATTTATTTAAAATTAATAAATAAAGTTGTTATACTCAAAAAATAAATTAAACAATTTTTAGAATTAAATTAAGGGAAAAAAAGGAGTAAATATACCCTCAATTTCGCAGTAAAAGTGGATATACCCTTTATTGAAAAAGTTATGCATATATATTTATTCAAGTCGATAAATGAGTGAGATAATTTTTTAAAGTTAAATTACATATTTAAAATTAAAAAATAAAATTTTTAAACTTTTTTCCAATTAAAACATATGTATAATTTATTTTATTATTTATAAGAAAAAATAATAAGAAAAAAATATACACTGTCTAAATGACAAAGTTTAGCATTCGCAAGTGTATGTTGAGCCCCAATATTGGTGGTAGAGAGGCAAGGGTGACAAAACAAAAGAGCTGAGATAAGCCAACATTTCATCTCAAAATCAATCATTCACTCAAATATTTTTTTTTGGTAAGAGAGATAGATTGGAATCTTTCTATTAAAAAAACATATACCCACATATTTTCCAAAGTCTTGTTTTTTTTCTTTTTTTTTTCTCTTGAGTCAGCCATTTCTGCAGCCCAAAACGAAGATTCTTTGGATTTCAAGGTTCATTTTGTTATCTTGTACTAGAACCCCATGTTGAATTTCAGCTTTAATTTCAGTTGAATGTATGTGATTAATGTTGTGGTAATGGTGTTATATGCTTATGGAGTTCAATTTTATTTCTGTTGAATGATTTGAGTTTGCTGTATTTGAACTGGGTGTTTGATAATCTTCAGAAAAGTTTGCAACTTTTTACTGTAGAGGCTTTTGAAATTTGGATTTTAAGGTTCATATTCTTATCCTTTTCACCTGAACACCATGTTGGAATTTCAGCTGTTGTTTCAGTTGATTCTTGAGTTCTGTTTCCTTTTGTGTGTGTTTGATCAATCTTGTATTAATGGTGTTATATGTTTATGGAGTCCAATTTTGTTCCGCCTTTTTATTTTATTTTATTTTTTTATTTCTTGTGCTTGTATAGTTTGAATTTGCTTTAAATGAATTGGGTTGTTAATTTTCAGAAAAGTAGCAAATTTTTGTTGTAGGTTTTCATGTCATTCTTAGGGTTCTCTCTCAAGTTGATTCTTTGGCTGTCTTTTTGCTCCTCTCTTTTTTCCCCTTATGGTTTGTAATCACCAAGATTGAGATCTTTAGGCTATAGAAATGATGAGTGGTAATTTGGGCCAACTTCATTTGAACTGCAGGATTATTTGTAGTGAAAAAGGGTCTCTTTGGTTGTGTTGATAGAGGTTGGTGGTATGAATGATTGATTGGAAAGTGTCATTTGAGTTGGTTTAGTTATACTTGTAGTCTTTTTCTTTTTCTTTTTCCCTGGTAATTTGGTGCTAGGTTACTTGTTACCTTGCTTGCTTTGGATATGTATGTCAGGTGAAAAATGTCGAGTAGTAACAAAAGAAAAAGGGTCCAAATAGAGTGGAATGGATATTGAAGATGCATATACTCCAATGCCAACTAGATTGGAGTTTAGCTGTAGTAGATCTTGTTGTTGCACTAGTTACCTTGCTTAACAGGACTTCCTTATACGTGTCTAGAAATCTTTGTCCTGTAGAACCCGTCTTATCAATATAGCTGCAGCTTTCCATGCATCTATGAATTTAATGACTAACCTTCTACTAAAATATTATTCCTTTGTAAGACGGGTTTTACCGTAGGAAAAGTTTTGAATCACGGATTGTTTGCTCTATTCCCACATTATGAGCAAACGAAGTTCAAGAAAAAAAAATTTGAAGCTGAAAATTCTAAGGGACTGAGGTTCCAAATTCGATTGCCTTGAGCGTAAGGAATATCATGATCTCAAGGGAAGCCTAAAGGGTTGTGAAGTTGTTTTCTTATCTATCATTTATTCCGGCTGAAAGGGAATTTGTGGTGTGCGTTGACATAAATGGCTGTATTCTATATCAGTATCTTTTGCGTTCTGCTAGAAATTGGAATGTTGGAGTTGAATTAACCGTACTAGGTTAGCTTACTAGTTTAATCTGGTAGCATTGAACAATGTTATTATCATAAAATACGAGGTACTATGATATATTGGTAAATTAGTATTACTTGTAGTGCATCATACACACAAGGATTCAACAAAGAAACAACAGAATTGTTGAAGCCAAAAAAGCAGCATACATAGCCTTAATCACAAATGTATTACATATTTCTCTAGCTTTTTGGTGCAACATGACCTTTGTAAATGAAGTAGATTTCATGCTAGATATGATTGGAGCTCTGCGCACTTTTAACACACTGTCTTAGTGTCATACCATATATAAGATAACATTACTTATTTAGAACAAGTATTATCTCGAACTTGGGATCTTGAGGTTTTCAATGTTCCATGCATTTGGCCTATCTTTGGCAGCTTTTACAATATAAGTTTAGTAGCTTCAAGAAGGTAATTATTCTCTATGATATCATTCTGTGTTAAAAATACAGCTTAAAGATGATTCATGTTGGACAGATGTGGGTTCCAGTATGCACAATTGGCATAAGAATAATATGCAATATTGCACCAAAATAAGGCTTAAATGATAGCTGAATTCAGACTGAAAGAACATGTGAAGAAGGAGGCTTTAGCTATTTATTCAATTGTTGATGTAGCGCTGCAAAGTTGCCATTCTTCTGTGAACAGCAATCAGAGGATGGTTGAATTTTGCTTCCTTGGTTTGCTTTGTCTTGACTTTTTTTGTTTAATGTGCATAAGAAGAATTCTCAATTTATCACCTTTCATCAATCAACTTTCTCTAAGTTGTCTTCATTTCCTTGTAAAGATAGTGACTTAAGTATTGCTTAAAATTCTTAAAAGAATAAAAGATTTTATAGTTGGTTGCAGACCTGTTCTTCCTTTAAGTTTGCTGGTTAGTGGATCATCAATTTTTTTCTCACAGTTGCTTAAAATCTATCTTTCTTCCAACATAGATGTGATATCTCTAGAGAGAATCCATCTCGTTTCCTGATCATTAGCCATCTTCTTCCAGCTTGATAATCATATTTCGCATCAAGAGCTCACAGTGCTGTATGATGCTCATGGCTATGTGTTTTTTTTCTCTGTGAAATACCTGCAAACTTTTTCCATGTCACCTTCAAAATTCTTGTTGCTTATTGTGAATGGTCACATGTCATGACGGGATAAGGTGTTGACTATCAACTTTTTTGGTCTTCAGCAGAAGTTAAATGCTGTGATTGGTAGACGCAGTCAAAAGCTTTTGATGACACAATTTCAACTATGTGTTTCGGTTACAAATTCTCTGACCCCTAAATTCTTTAATTTCACATTGTTCACTACATTCTGATATATGTGGTACTATGTTACCTCTGTTATCAATTCTTTTTGTGAAAACTCATGCGTGATAAAATGTAACCCCATGTAACGATTTGATACAAGCACCCAAATATCAGTTATATCATAGAGAAGATCTTACTTTTTTTTTTCTACAATGGTGGTGTTGGGCCAAATTGTGCATACCTCGATTATTCCACCTTGTTCCTGCTACCTTTCACTAGTATAGGTATCGGGTTACCTCGATTATTCCACCTTGTTCCTGCTACCTTTCACTAGTATAGGTATCGGGTAACGCTGCTGATGAAGGCTTAGGCAAATTGGAAGAACTCACCTAGTATTTTTCATGTCTGCTGGTGTTTGAGTCCTGATCTCCCAAGTTTTGCATCCACTTCAACAGGCCACCTCCTTGGGTTATGAAGATCTCACATTTTAAGGAAAAGGGTATTCGTGATCTCAAAGTTTGTCCGTAGAAGTTAATTTGTTTTAAATAAATTGGGAACAATGGAGTAAAGCGTGTTAAATTCTCTAGTTAATAAACATGTGCGATTTATAATTTTCTCGATCAGTTTCACTCATACTCCAATTTCATTGATGTAAGCTTCTCTTTTTGGCCACAGATATACGGTGTACAAGGTGGAGAATCGTCACTGTAAAATTCGTCTTTTGCGTGAGTGGAACAACGGAGTGGGTTGAAACTGTTGTCTTAATCTTGAAGTATTTATTAATTCAATTTATGGGAAAAAATGAACATGCGCCGTGCATTATGTATTCAAAGATCTAGTGAAGCACAGCACAGTAACATGGGTGTCTCTGGAGCTATGTCAACATCTTTATCCATTTTGCCGTCATTGGAAGAGAATTATCTAAAAGTGCCAGATTCTCTTCATGTGCTCACAGAAAAGGAGCAAACTACAAATCTCATTCCCTCACAGGCAATCCCTTCAGCATCTAAGAGTAGAACAGTAGGGCATCTATTATCTTCCACTTCTGGACCCCACAAAGATTTTCACTTTTCTCCTACCTCCTCTCAAGAAAGTAGGCAACATAACTATCCATTTATTTCAAGTGAAGCTTCTGTGGCAACCTGCCAATCTTCACTCTCAAGCATACATTCAACATCATTGGATAATTTCCCCATGGAGAAAAACAATAATTCCTGGGGCAAAGATGCATATCATGACTCTATCGATTTTTCTACGAATGTTCCTGTTCAGAATGGCCAAGTCGAAAGCCTTGCAGTTGTCATGACATCTGATGACCAGGCTAAGAGATCTGATTGGCAGGAGTGGGCTGATCAGCTAATTACTGATGATGATGTTTTGGGTTCGAGCTGGAGCGATATTCTTGTTGATATCAATCCTCCAGAAACTAAGGTTTGTTCCATAACCTTTATGCTAATGTTTCCTTTGTGGTTGCGGTATGCACCTTTTTGCTTGTTTCAGAGCCATTTGTTTGGGCAGGTTAATCACCATTTTTGCCAAGTTACAATTTAGTATTTATCATAGAAATTTCTCTTTTCTGTTTATGTACATGAAACAAAATTTAACATTGTTGTACACTTTGGGCTTTAAAGCAAAATAGACATGCATTTCACTTCCTTGAACATATATCGCTGGTGTTCCCTTTGGCCACCACATTAGTGAGACCACTCTGAAAGCTATGTTTTATCGATATCTAAAAACTATTCACTCGTTTAGTCTTATTTCCAAGTAATTGCATTTCTAGCATTACATTATATATGAGTTGAAACACATTTTTGCATAGGAACCACTCCTGATTGTATGATATGAGTTCCTTGTTTTCTTTCTGCTTTATTTGACATTGATTTCTCATTTTTCAAATCAGTTTCTGGGAGCATCTGAAGTCCTTGCTTGCCAGTCCCATACTCTTCCTCCTCCTCCTGCTGCTGCTGCATTGTCTGAGCAAAGTTGCCAAGTTGGTAGCCCATCGCTGACGAAGCCTCGCATGCGTTGGACACCTGAGCTTCATGAAGTCTTTGTAGAAGCCGTCAGTAAGCTTGGTGGTAGCGAAAGTGCGTGACCTCTTTGTTTATATGTTCTGTTTCTCTTTTTAGCGGTTTGGAGGAGTAATTGTTCAGGTTAACATTATTATATCTGATTCATGACTTGACTTTACAGAAGCTACACCAAAGGGAGTCTTGAAACTCATGAATGTTGAAGGCCTAACCATCTATCATGTCAAAAGCCACTTGCAGGTGTAATAGATCCTCCCCATTAACCTTTTCCAGGGCGACAATTTATTTACCTTATACATTTATTTTGAATTTCAGAAATATAGAACTGCCAGATATAAACCAGAACCCTCAGAAGGTAGAAATTTCCTCTCTGATTTGCTGATAAATTTTTTCTTCCATCAAGGACTTGGTGTAAATCTTGTTAATTGTATCATGAAACATACATGTACTTAATTTTGGGCATTTGAAATGCAATTCATATATCAGCTAGTGGCTCATATCTTTCTGTAAGATGCATCTCTTAATTATATCTCATGCTTGGGATTCCTGCTTCTGGTTTCTTGTGCATGTGTCAGAGCTATGCCCAACTGTAAATAAACTTGGGGAACTACATTAAATTTTGCTGATGGTCTATTGGATATTCTCACAGTTTTTGAGATGAAAAAATTGAAATTCACGGAGATTGTAATCTGCTCATTGCAGGAACACCGGAAAAGAAGCCCGCCGGTGTGATAGAGATGCCATCTTTGGATCTGAAAACGTAAGTCTTTGCTATCACACTATGTATATCTTGGATATCTGTCTACTATGGGGCATAAGGTTAAACATGATGTCATGTGAGCAGAAGTTTCTTTGATTGTCAATTTTACTTCAAAACCATATAGCAGTGTGTCATTTTACAACTGCTCATTGATATCACTCCCTCCCCGCCTTTTTATTTTAGTCTTAGTTTGACTAGCCACAAAATTAAGGGTAAATTTTAATTTTCTATAACTTCATAAAAGATCCAGTCCCAAGAACAAGTGAAGATCATCTTTTTACAAACTTGGCATTTTTATGCAAAGTTTGTCCATGTCTCTTTGTTTGGAAGCATCCTATAGAAAGACCAAAAAGTGTGGCATACGGAATTATTGTGATAGCATAGCTGCTAAATTCTAATTTTTGGAAGCATCCGATAGAAAGATCAAAAAGTATAGCATACGGAATTCTTGTGATAGCAGCAAAATTTAATTTAATTCTGGTTGCAATTTCCGTTTCCTGGACAATGTAGTTGAACTTCTTTTTCTGTCGTGACCAATTGTTAAAACTATTATCTGGATCTTGGTAATAGGACCATGGGAATAACAGAAGCACTAAGACTGCAGATGGAAGTTCAAAAGCAGCTTCATGAACAACTTGAGGTGTGTAAATTATCAAAGTCTGCTGCACTGTTCGTGTGTCTATTCATGCTGTTCTTGCACCTAATTTCATTGTCAAATCAGAAGTCAAAGTCTCTGAATAATTGATGAGAATGTAATCTAAAAAATCGTGTGCCGTTGTGTGTCTGTGTTGACACACATCCAGGTTAATCACTATTTTAGCAACAGCTCAATGAAATCTAATATGAAGTTTTGATATCGTTCTAGTTTGAATCCTTGTGGGAAATGTCAAATTTTAGGAAGTTACCATCACAGCTCCTAGTGCTGCAGAACTGAAAAGAATTGCTTCTCTCAACTTGGAGTCTCTGTTGCTCGGACTCTTCAAAAATGCCTATGGGTGTGTTGTGAATCTCTCAAAAGTAGTATACTTTTAGAGGACCCGACATGGGTGAGACAATGTTTCTGGAGAGTCCGAGCAACATAGCTTGGAGCTGATTCCTTTATTATCTTTTGTGTGTTTTAGGAAGCCTTGTGAGTTGGTGTGGAGGGGATACGGATTAAATGAACCTTTCTAGCTTCCCTTCAATTTTGTTTTGACAACGATGGTGTTCGATCCATTTCGTGCACCTTGATTATTCACGAGGTACCGGCTACCTCCCACTAACACAAATGTCAGGTTACTCTGTGCACTAAAGGCTGAGGCAGATTCATACTTCCCTTCAATAATGGAATAAAATTCCATGCGCAACCCCATATCCGAACTGTTTTCGATGCTGCCTTACCAAACTCTTAATTATGCAAGTTAATCGATTGTAAACAGGCCCTAGTCAGGACTCCGGGGTGAGCCACCATTGTTGTTACTGGTTCGGAAAAACCCAATAGCTTTGGCTCAAACCCTATACTTGTTAAAGATTTCACTTAATATGTATATACAATCTATCCAGCACCCAATAAGTAAAAATGATTGTGGTCCTGAATGCATAAACTAAACATTCTAGCTTCGTCTCTAGTCCTAGTTGTTTATCAGAAGAAAAATAGATCACCTGAGGGGCCAGGAAAATATCCTTTCTTGTCCATATGATGATATTTGATGTGTCTAGAAATGCATTATTTTTACTTTTCATCATTCATTCTCCATTTCCTTTTCCTGTTTATTAGAGTCCTTGTTAATTTGAACATGTATCTTTCCTCAGATCCAGAGAAAGTTGCAGTTGCGGATTGAAGAACAGGGTAAATACCTCGAAATGATGTTTGAGAGGACGAAGGACATAGGGAAAGATTTAAAGGTATCGTCATCAAGAACAGATGAACATCCTTCACCATCCACTGAGATGAAGCATTCGCCTCCAAACGACAAATCAGAAGCACTCGAGAAGGATACTGTTAGTTTGAACGATCGTTCAAGTTTTGGAGGCAAGTCACCGGATAAGAAAGCTTGTAAAGATCATGACTCAGATGGTAGAGACTTGTGCTGTTCACCTCCACCGAAACGAGCAAAAACCGAGGAAACATCAGCTGTTCATAAATCTTGACAGACTCAAATTTGTAATATGTAGCCCAACAAGATAGCTGAAATGTGAATTGTCTTTGCAAGTGCTGTTGACTTGATGAAAGCTTCTGGCTTAAAAAATAATTGTCTATTTTGCTTTGATTTTGCCGAGGCTCAAATTGGAAACAATTTCTCTATCTTCCAAGGCAGGGTTAAGGTCAGATCTCACTTGTAGGATTACACTAAGTATGTAGTTGTTTTTGCTTGATTCACTTTTCCCCGGCCTTAAGGATTGACTATGTTCTTCACTAATCACAGCATGACTCGAACCACTAATAGACACAGGATATTTCAGTCCCATAAGAAAGTAGCTTGTTTGTCATACTGATTAGATGTATCAATCATCATTTTATATAGGCTTAAATACATACAGAGACACCTACAGTTTCGCCGCAATTTTCACAGCTTAGATGCATAAAAACCAAGACGCAACAATAAGAATTCATAATAATTCTGACATAAAAGTTGTCTTAACAATAGATTATGAAATCACCTGTCTCACCATCAACATCACCATCAAATGTGAAGATGGAAAAGAGATTAAAAGCCTATCAATTTTTTTCCCTCCATATAATGACTAATCATAAAACACATTGTTGGATGCAAATTTCTAATTTCTGTTCAGGTACTTCCAGGTAGAAGAATCATAACCGAGCAGAACATAACGAAAGAGATGCAGGCGATGACACAGGCAGCAACGGCGAGACCAGGTGAATGTGCTAGAGTAACATACATACCAGTTGCAAATGCACTTACAACAGCTGACATGGACAGAAGCTGTAAGATAGTTGCGATCCGATAAAGCTGGATAATAATTATCAAATCTGTTACAGCTGATATTGCATTTGCTGCCATGGCAAAATAGGTGAATACAGCAGCAGCGGAGCAAGTAAAGGCGATGGCATCCGAAACAACAAATGCACGGAATGCTGTTCTCCTTAATAGAATGGCCATCCCTTTATTAGGGCTATCAGTATCGCTTTCAAAACCTCCTGGTAATGTGAAACCAGCTGTGAAGGTCACTGTCATTAATAGAGTTGCCACAACTAAATGTATTTGAGCTGCCTTCATAATATTTGCGACTGTTTTTGTTTCATCTAGCCTACCGCCTCTGTCATTACCCTCCGGTACCACCACCATCATCCCTCCTATTGCTGACAAAATGCGCGAGGTGATTGCTTCCGCCATTCTTTAGGCGATTATCTAAAGTTATGATCTTGTTAAGAGTCCTGTGCTTGCTTTCTCTGCATGAAATATTATACAGGAAAAAACAATTAGTCTCTGCTGAGTCTTTCTTTTAAGTCTCACTTCACATGGTGTGACCAGCTAGCTTACATATATTATTACTAGTTGTTGGCTTGCATCTCGAGGCCACATACTTTTATTATTATAATTAGACATAATACATAAGTAGGCACTCAAATTTGGCCTCAACTGAAAATTAAGCACTCAAACTTTGAGAGTGCACATTTAGGCACTTCAACTCGTATCCACCCTGTCAGTTGAGCACTCCAACTTACAAGATGATCATCTAGATACTTTCAAAATATAAGTGCCGCGTCAGCATCCGGTGTCTATAAGACACAATGGGGACTAGTTGGAGTGTGTAGTTATCAGTCGAGACCAAGTTGAAATGCCTAGATGTGCACTCTCAAAGTTTGAGTGCTTAATTGCTAGTTGAGACCAAGTTTGAGTGTTTATTTATGTATTATGCCAGTTCCAATCACATGGTGAGGCTTAAATTATTTAGATGTTGGACTTTTACCAAGCCAAGTTGTATTATATTGCATTGACTTTAAGAGTATCAAACACCAACCCCAAACCCCAAACCATAGAAAGATTTCTTTCTTACATTGTAGTTTAGTAAAAGAAAAAAAAAGTTAGTTTCTTTCCATCTCTCCAAGCCTCGGAAGATAGAGTTACCCATGCATGTATTGGTGGAAAGATACGTATCAGGTGCCCCGAGGAATCCGCTAATTATCATTGATGACAACAATTTCCATGGCGACGTCTCTTAGTCGTCAACTCGTCATGAATAACTTTTAGCCACGAAAAAAAATTTCAATCACCACTAAAAGTTATTCATTGGCGAGTCTTTGAGCTTCGTGGCGTCTTTGGTCGCCACGAAAGCACTCGTGATAGGTATATCTTAGATGCATAAATGTTACATACAACAATAAGAATTCATAATAATGTTAAGACATAAAAGTTCTCTTAACTACAAAGCTTGCACATATTTACATTAATATGCCAAAAACAAATACAAAATCATAGCGACGGAGTCAGGATATTCACTAAAAGCGATCCAAAATATAAAAAAAATAAACAAACAAAGATCGAAGCTAAGAAGATTCAATATCTATTATATATACATAAAAAATAATTTTCTGGCGAAAGATGCGAAGCCCGGCCCTTGTGCCCTCTTGGCTCTGCCCATGATGCAAGATCCATAACACAAGGAAAAAAGACTGGATTCATTCACCTTCTCCTTCCCTTGCTTCTCCATTCTTCTCGAATATCATATATCATGTAATCGCAATTGACATTTCTCACTAAGTTTTTAGGAGATTCCCGATAGTTCGACTGACTAAGAGACTTTCATATCTCTTCATCCAGTCCTCTTTTAATAAGATAGAAAACAAACACATAAATAAGGAAAGAGAGGCAACCAATAACACAAACAGTGGCGGCAAGACCAACTGAATCTGCCAAAGTAGCATACAAACCAGTTATAAATGCAACTACAACTGCTGACATTGAAAGGAACTGCAAAATTGTTGCAACCCTATAAATGTTCACCAGAACTCTCAGCTCGTTTTTGGTGGTCGGCCGGTGATTGGCTGCCATGACGAAGTAGCTGAACACAGCACCTGCGGAGCATACAAAGGCAATGGCATCAGTAACAATGAATGCAGAGAATGCAGATTTCCTGGTTAGAATCGCCATCCCTTTATTAGGGCTATCGTGATCGCTCTCAAAACCTCCTGGTAATGTGAATCCGGCTGCGAAAGTGACTGTCACTAGTAGTGTTGCCACAACTAAATGTATTTGAGCTGCATTCATAATATCTTTGATTTTTGTTTCATGATCATCCAAATTCATCCTTCCCTACTTCGATCAGAGCTATCTAACCTCTGTTGTCTTGCTAGCCCCGAATTCATTTACCCTGCTTACACAACCATTATATATAGAAAATAAAAGAATAATTATATTAGACTCTTCTTGATGAATCTCCAAAATAGAAAACTAAAATACCATTATTTGCCTTTGACCAAAAGAAAGGCATTTGTTATTTGCCTTAGACTGAAAGAGAAGGATTTGCTAGCTAGCTAAATTTTGCCTTGATCAAAAGAAAAGGATAATTTGTTGTTTGTGTTTTGGTTTATAATTTCATTTCATGAAACATGTATTAGTGCAAACTGTAATTTCACAATGAATACACACACACACACACACCAATAAAGCACATGATGATCATTTTGGCCATTGTTGTTAAGCATTTCCTAGAGCAATCTGGGCAGCTATGTTGCTCACTCTCTAAAAATGTTGCCGCACCTGTGTCGGACTCTCCAAAAATGCACTACTTTTGGAGTATCTCGACACGCACCTGTCGGCATTTTTGAAGAGTCCGAGCAACATAGCTGGGCAGTAGTCTGCTAGATTAGTAAACTATATTCATCACAAGATCATCAATATTACTTGCCTGGTTCATGAACTGGAGATTGATTAAATATTTGTAATGTGTAAGATGCATGAATTAGTTTATGGATATGTACATGTACCTGAGAAAAGGAGAAGTCTATAGCTTTGATTTGAACTCTATATTTGTCTTAAAAATCTATTGAATATTTACAAATTGTTACTCCCTTCGTCCATTTTACTTGTCCCGTTTGAAAAACTAGAGATAATTTATCAGTTAGGGCTCGTTTGATATAAGGGATAAATGATAAATAGTCCCGAGATTAATTCTTAGATGAGTTTATCTAGGGATTAGTTATCCTGAGGGTGGAATAGCAATCTCGGGATAACTTTTTTCCCAACCAAACGATCCCTTAGTTCCTAATTTACCCTTATAATTAACTAGTCATCTCTCAATGTATTTTTTCAAATCACTGAATTTATTATATTCAAAGAGTGATATAGTAAAATTGTGATTCTAATTATTGCTCCTTAAGGGGTGCACCAAGTTAATACTGGCCAAGTAAAAATGGACGGAGGGAGTAATTTAGAACACAATAACTTAAAAGTATTAGAATCCAAAACCCATAAGCTTCAAAATTCTAGTTCCGCATCCGCATCGAAAACTAAGTACATGATAGAAGAATTAAGAAACATTACATAGAAATATTCTGAACACCACACAGGCCTTTTCCCTTGATGAAAAAAGGAAAGGTATGTGTTATTTGCTTTAATTGGAAGTAAGGAACTTGTAAAGAATTTTTTTTTTATTTCCCATTCGGTAACCGATCCCCCGCATTGTGGTCTCGACTAATCTGATCTCATGCAGCATAAGGCTCATTTAAGGAGAAAACATTTTGTAATAAAATTGTTCATATCATGGGCTCGAACCCGAAACCTCTCAACATGAATAAAAACAACTTTTTACTATTCAACCTTCTGAAACCAAAATATTAATCAGTAGTACTTATTGTCTTAAGATTTACTTTTTCTTATGATTCATTTTTTTAACAAAAAATAAGACTGAGTAATTACTAATTAAGAAAATTATGGAACAAGAAAAAAGTTTCATGATACTCTCTTGGAAAAGGAACTAGTGCTACTGGCTTTACCTTTTTCTTTTTGGGAGACAATTCACTTTGGTGTTTAAGAAGCAACCTATGGTGATACTCTCTTGTTTTTTCTTTTTTCCTCTTTTTCTTTCTTGCTCCTTTTTTAAGCTATTCAGTTTCTCGGGTAGCATGTTCATCTAAACTCAGTACTTTAAAATGAACTTTTAAAAAAAGTAAGATAATTAAAACCCTTTATTTCAATTTATTTGTCTTACTTTCCTTTTTAGTCCGTTTTAGAAAAAAAGTCTCTTTCTTTTTTTTTTTTTGGACAACTCTATAATTTCAACTTTCCACGTGATATGTTTAAGACCACAGGATTAAAGGACATTTTTGATACATTTTATACATCTTTAGTTTAAAACACAAGATTCAAAAGTCTTTTTTTATTTTCTTAAACTTCGTGTCAAGTCAAAATCAGATAAGCAAATTGGAATGGAGGGAGTATATACTACTATTGTGAAACAAAGACGAATCTTAATTATTTCTCTATATAATAATGTTTCATCCGGAGAAAGCAAAGGACTAAAGAAATAGTAAAATATAATGGACCCAATGTTGTACAATGCTGCAATGGAAGGCAATACAGGTTTTCCACTTGCTGATCATCTGAAAAGGGATGAAGAAAATGGGTACCAGGTCACTACGAAGGGCAACACAGTCTTACACGTGGCGGCCCTTTACGGACACTCCCATTTCGTGGGAGAGGTCCTTAAGATTACTCCAGCATTGTTATGCCATCAGAACAAGAAGAATGAGACTGCACTTCACATAGCAGCTAATAAAAGGCACACTGAAGTAGTCCATGTGCTACTTGGTGGAGTAGCTGCTGGAGAGGAGACACCACTTATGAGGATGACAGATGAGAAAGGAGATACAGCCCTACACAAGGCAGTGAGAACTGGATGTGTAGACACTGTCAGACTCTTGGTGAAAGAAGATCCTGAATTCGAGTTTCCAGCAAACAATGCTGGGGAGACACCACTCTATCTCGCGGGCGAGTCTGGTTCTTTTAACTGTTTGTTGGAAATCTTGGAATCCTGCAACAGACCAACATACAACGGTCCATGTGGCCGAACAGCTTTGCATGCCGCAATAATCCAAAAACACATGGGTAATTATTTTTGGTTTTACACACCCGCAGGATGCTTCACGCACCAGGCTGCACCAGGCTGGGATGCATAATCATTATTATTATTATTATTATTATTTTTAATATTTTTAATATCCAGATTGTGCGACATCATTATGGGAATGGAATAAATTGTTATGCGAGGAACAAATGGGATTGGAATCCACTGCATTATGCTGTTAAACAAGGATTGAAAGAAGTAGTTTGTAAAATGCTGGGGTGGAAGAAATCCTTAGCCTACACTCAAGCAGGCAGTGGAAATGACTGGACGACATCAATTCACATTGCAGCCAGTGAAGGTTATGTAAGCATGATAAATGTGCTATCAAAGCACTGTCCAGATTGCTTGGAAATGGTTGACAGCAGTGGCCGAAATGCTCTTCATGTTGCCATATCAAACAATAAAAGAAGAGTGGTCAGATTCTTATTGAATTCTAAAGTGTCTAATAACTTTATCGACGAGGCAGATAATGATGGCAACACTCCTCTCCATTTGCTTGCTGCCTCTAACGGGTTATATGTACCTTTAAAATTAAGAGGACATCCCGATGCAAAGAAGATGTTATTTAACAAAGAAAACCAGACTCCCTTTGACATAGTAGTGTCTGGCACAGAGACAACACAGTCGGTACGTACCTGTTACCTTAGTCATATACATGTACAAGGATAGATTATTTCATTCTGTGAAATTATGTTCTTAGAGTCATGTGACTCTTGGTCTGATGATGTGAATTACAACTTGTGATTCATTTATCTATATTGTCTGATTCAATCCTAAAAGCTAACTAAAGATTGTCCAAGTCCATATAAGCAGACTGTCAGTTTATTCCACATTGGTCCCCTTCATGTTCAGACCCAACTGGAGCATGGACCCAGAGCCCAAAGAAATGGACCTAGCTCTGATACCATATTAAAGAAATGAAAGCTACCTCAGGAGGGGAGGATTTCCCAAATCCATATAAGCAGACTGTCCATTCTCTAACCAATGTAGGACTCTAACCTAACAATCAAAATTTCGAAGATATAAATTGCTGTCAATTCAGCAACAATATATTGGTAATTCTGCGATTTTTATGTAACTAATTCTCACCCATATGCAACTAAATACATATAGATTAATGTCTTACGTATTGGTTTATGGTATGTTGGTTGTGAATCTTCAAATTTATTGAATACACTTATTATCTAAAATATCACGTATGATATAGCTACTGAATTTGGATGTTCTTCCACTATATTTAAACTCAACTAGTGATGAAAATAGGCGAAAAGGTTATTCAAGCGGAGGCTTCGCTACAATCGATTTGGACGGCGTGACTTCGATATTAAAAAGAAGAAAATGCAGGACCGAGAGGATGAAATGGAGTCAACGGAGAACAAAGCTAAGAGAAAAAGTAAAGGCAAATTGGAAGATATTATGGCAGCAACTCAAATACATCTAGTTGTGGCCACTCTATTAGTTACAGTTACCTTTGCAGCTGGTTTCACATTACCTGGAGGTTTTGAGAGCGATCCCGATAGCCCTAATAAAGGGATGGCAATTCTAACAAGGAAAGCAGCATTTCATGCATTTGTTGTTTCGGATGCCATTGCCTTTGCATGCTCCGCTGGTGCTGTATTCAGCTACTTCTTCCTTGCAGCAAATGCAGCAGCTACAAAAAAAATAAGAATTATACTTCCGCTTTTTAACATCGCACTTTTATTGCAGCTTTTTGCGATATTAGCAGTTGTAGTTGCCTTTGTAACTGGTATGTATGCTACTATAGCACATTCACTTGGTCTTGCAGTTGTTTGCATCACTGGATGCGCCTCTTTCCTTGTGTGCGCTCTTCTGTTATGTGCCTTCAGCTAAACTCATGATGTAAGAAAAGGGCTAGAGAGACATGAATCTTTGGATTGTTGTTAGAAAATTATTCACATGGTAATTGTCAGCTTATATTATTTATTACCTGTACCATCTTGCTGAGCCAAGTTGTACCATAATTACATTGACTTTGATGTCGGGTTCGTAATTAACTTGTGTTATAGTTAGATTCAAGATTTGAGCTTTACGGGTTCTGAATTTTAAGACAACGAGCACAAGTGTTAGTAATTGAGTTCTGAATTAATTTTTTGTATTTATTTAACTACATTTCTTAATACATATACAAGGAATGAATCAAAATTACTAATCTGAATCGCCTACCGGAAGGGTTCAGATTAGCTATGATGGAACTAAAACAACCCATCAAAAATTGCAGGGGACTGAGAATAGCAACGATTTTTTATGAGCAGTGTAAGGAAACAGAGTGGAAATTAAGACTCCAACCGTATTGGAGCAGCGTCGATATTGGCACCACATCATCGGAACAATAAATCAGCAAAGAATTCAACATTTAATTAGAAGCTTTTCAGAGAGGCAATGGCGTATTCGATTTGAGAGAGGAAAATTGAGAGTGTAGATAAAGTCTTGTTAAGCTGGTAACTCTAGGAGTAGAATGTCCCTGAGGAGTTTCTTGGCTTCTTCTAATATATATATATATATATACACACATAGGAGGTCATGCGTAAAGGGGAGCCTTGGAGTAGTTGGTAAAGTTGTTGCCATGTGGAGATTACGGGTTCAAGCGATGGAAACAACCGGAAATGCAAAGTAAAGTTGTGTACAATAGACCCTTGTGGGCCGTCCTTTCTTCAGACCCCGCGCATAGTGGGATTTTTAAAGCACCGGGCTGCCCTTTTATATATTTACACACTTTCACCTAAACATCCTGTGAAGCTAGAGCATATTTCAATTTTGCAAAATTTTGGCTATTTTGCTTGATGCTTCTACAAGGATGCCCCTGAATCACAAATCATGTACTATTATAGTATGGGAGTTTGTACTCTTAAAGTTTCATATGATAGAAAAGGTTTTGAGGGGTAATTGTGTCTTTAACCATGCTAATGCATGCATTAAAAACCTTTGCATTGCTAATACCATGGTTTGTCATGTATTAGTTATACATAGCATAATACCAAATAGAGTGTATAACAAATATTAGTTATACATAGATTGAAAAAGTGTACCAAATAAGGTATTAGTAATACGCAAAGTTAATCGTTAGGTAGGATGCATTAGCTTTGTCTATTACTAATTCCTTGTTTGGTACACTTTTTCAATCTAAGATTCTGTTTGGTTTTATATTATGTATAACTAATACATGGAAAACCATGGTATTAGCAATGCAAGGGTTTTTAATGCATGCATTAGTATGGTTAAAGACACAATTTTCCCTCAAAACCTTTTCTACATCCTTACCATCGTATTTGTAGAGGGCATTGTTGTAAACAAATAATCTTTTTAAGAAATTATGTGATGTATGTTATTTTTAATACACCAAACCAAACAGTGCATAACAAATAATCTCAGCATAACTAATGTCTCTCTATACAAAGGTTATAATATAGACCTGTCTCTCTATACAAGTTTTGGTAGGAAGTTTCAGATGACAAGGCTCAAGAACAATTAGTAGCATTCATGATGTCTCTGACTCTATTCATGTTCTTCCTCTATGGCTAGCTTCCAAGAACAGCAGTAACACACACATACATAATGAAAGAGATGCAACCGATGATACAGATACTAACGGCGAGACCAACTGAATGTGCTAAAGTAGCATACATACCAGTTATAAATGCAATTACAACAGCTGACATGGCCACAAGCTGCAACAAAGTTGCGATCTTATAAAGCCGATCCACAACTGTTAACTCAGTTGCAGATATTACACTTGCTCCCATGGCGAAGTAGGTGAATACAGCAATAGCAGAGGATGTAAAGGCTATGGCATCCGTAACAACAAATGCACAAAATGCTGTTCTCCTTAATAGAATCGCCATCCCTTTATTAGGGCTATTGGGGTCGCTGTCAAAACCTCCTGGCAGTGTGAAACCAGCTGTGAAGGTGACTGTCATTATTAGAGTGGCTACAACTAGATGTATTTGAGTTGCCTTCATAATATTTTCAACCTCTGTTTGATCTGCCTTATTGGTTTTATCATGATCATCCTCCCTCTGCTGCATCTTGCCTCCTGTTCCCGTTTCATCCTTTGGATTTGGAATGTACTTGAACTTCCGCTTTACCTCAAAGTCACGTTGTCCAAATCGGCCAATGCTACACAAATCGGCCACCAATTTCTCCTATTTTCATCAATAGAAGTTTATATTGAGTCAGTCGAAGAATTTAACAAGTAACTTCCATAGGCTCTCAGGGCTGTAGTGTACAATCACATCAGCTGGATTTCTGAATCTTAATCTTGTTCTAATATTGCGAGGACAAAATAATTTCAGTAATTATCTGAAAATTCTATCAAACATATATTTTAAATAATAAATAGATAGTACATAGGCGTTTGGAATATTTGGTTGAACTTGAAAAAGAGTATTTGAAGTTTTGTGAAAGTATTTGTGTTTGGACATGAATTTCACTTGAACAAAAAGTTGAAGATTTGTGAGTGCAAACCGTTCTTTCACTTGACATAATCCTTGAGCTAATATTTCAATATATTACCAGCATAAACTCAAGCGCAACCAGTATTTGCAAATATTGAACTTCAGTATTTGAAAAACAAAGGTGCAAGTGCTTACCTTCTTTGTTGTCGCTGTGCAAAACAATGCTATGTCAAGTGGAGTCTGTTTTTCTTTGTTAAATGACATCTTCTTTGCTCTGGGATGGTTTATTAATTCAGGCACATGGTTACCGGAGGCAGCAACCAAATGGAGAGGAGTGTTGCCATCAATATCTGGCTCATCAACAAGGCTTTCCCACTTTTCAAAGGTTAATAAGGAGCGGACTACCTTTTCTTGATTGTTCAATATGGCAACATGAAGAGCATTTTGACTGTTGCTGTTAAGCATTTCCCAGCAATCTGGGCTGTGATTTAATAGCTCATTAATCATGTTCACATCACCTTCACTGGCTGCAATGTGAATTGCTGTCGTCCAGTCATTTTCACTGCCTGCTGGAAGGTACACTAAGGATTTCTTCCACCCCAGCATATCAGAAACTATGTCTTCCAATCCTAATTTAACGGCATAGTGCAGTGAATTCCAACCCCATAAGTCAGGTTCCTCACATAAAGGCTTATTCCATTGCCATAGTGCTCTAACGCAATCTGGTTGTGTCAAATATATATGATGGTAAGGGGTTAATTCATCTACACACTTTAGATCTTCTTACAGATATATGGAAGTATATGTGATCATTGAATTTATTAAGTGGAAAGGATGGCTACCTAAGGACTAAAAAAATATTGCTTAGAAAAAGTGGCTTCTACTGAATCTAATGGAAAAATTAGCTAATTCTCACAACTGACGCATCCCCTCTTTCTCCTCTTCCCTCTTAGTGAGTTCATTAACTCCGACAAAAAAACCCGACCTCTTGCAAGCACGAAAACAACTTCCCTTACCACTAAAATGGATATCAATTTAGGATGGTGAAAAAACCAGTTGCTCATTGAAAAAACAAGTGTTGTCACCTGTCTCGCTGTTAGAAAATCCACATATGGGCTCTAGATAATGTTTTTAGGCAAAGAATATAATGTTGCACAGAAATATTGATATACATGGCCAAACTCACCCCTCCTCTAAGTCTTCTTCTCTTCCCCTCCAGTTTTTTCTTATGGCAGAATCACTATTCAGGTGGATAAACAACTATTAGACATCAAATAACCACATCCTGGTTGATATTGGTTGGCTAGTTTCAAAAGTCACGGGTGCAGGCCAAAAATTTTCTACTTCCACCAACTTCTTTGTTCACATTGTTCTCTAGACCTTGGCGAAATAGTCTTTTTGAGAGGAGAAGAGGGGTTGTGTAGTTGTCAGAGATTAGTTAGTAAAACAATTTAGTCCATTGGATTATAAGTTGATGCACCTAACGGAAGGGAGGCTCAGAGAAGAGCCGTATTCGCAAAGATCCTATTGAGTTTATCAACATGATTAATCCTAATTTATGTAGACGATGTTAATTATGGGCAAATCAAGCTGAAGTTAGATATTAATGCAGTGAACAACATAAATTGCTTACCCTTATGTTCCTGAATTACTGCTGCATGTAGAGGTGTTCTATTAGATGGACCTGCAGCATAAGTTGGTTTCTTGCAGGATTCCAAGATATTAATCATAGCATAATGAAAACCAGACTCTGCCGCCAGATACAGTGGCGTCTCCTGAGCATGGTTGGCTGGAAATTCAAATTCAGGATCTTCTTTTACTAAGAGCTTGACCACATCAAGATGTTGGCTCCGCACGGCCTTGTGCAGGGCTGTATCTCCACTAGCATCTGTCATCCTCATGAGTTTCTTCTTAATATTATGATCTTCTACACATGCAAGTAGCGCATGGACTACTTCAGTGTGCCCTTCATTAGCTGCTATGTGAAGAGCGGTTTCATTTTTCTTGTTTTGACAGCATAACAATGCTGGAGTAATCTTCAGGACTTCTCCCACAAAATGGGAGTGTCGATAAAGGGCTGCGACATGCAGGATCGTGTTGCCCTTTGGAGTGACTTGGTAGCCCTTTTCTTCATCCCTTCTCAGATGATCAGCAAGTAGAAAGTAGCCATCTCCAATATTGCCTCTCATCGCCGCATTATACAAGGTTGGATCCATTACTTTTGATTTGGGGGTTTATCCAAAATCTCCCCAAGTATAAAGTATTATCCTGTGAGTCTGCTGCTTTCTCTGGATGAAACATTATTATATAGGAAATTAGTTAGACTCTTGATAAATCTCAAAGAAGAAAGGGATCTGGTGTTTGTTTTGATCACAAGAAAGGGATTTGTTCTACCTATCAAAAAAAAAAAGGGGATCTGCTCTGGGTTTTGATGTTTTCATATTTTGCTTTTTAAATATTTCCTTTCATGTCAAAACTGAAAGAATATCAATGTGAAGATAAACAGTTTATAAATAGTTATTAAGCCTCCTAAAACAAAATTAATATTAGTATCTCTCAAAACACAGCATATTTCCTCTATCGGATCTTTTCGAAGGGGCTCAGATTAGCTACACTGGAACTCAAACAACCCAGCCAAAATTGCAGGTCTCTGAATCATAAATGATGTACTAATATAATATGGGAGGTTCTACTCTTAAAGATTCAGATGATAGAAAAGGTATCAAGTTTACAATTTGGTGTATTAACCCAAGATGTACCTATGTTTAGCCAAAAGTTCTGGAAAATGACAGTTCTTTCAACCAGACTAAAGTGAAATTAATTGAAGAGTCACGTGCATGTCGCATAACTTACTCTTAAAAGTAAGGCATCTTACTTTAATAAATGAAAATAAAAGCCATGACAGTATTATACAACAAGAATTCATATGAATTCAAGTTAATTATCTGGTGTTGAAGTGAAACAAGATGTTGATGACATATCTATCAGACTATCAGTCAAGAACATCATAAAAGAAGATTCCTAAAGAAATTTAACATGAAGAACTGCAAGCCAGTGAACACACTCCCATTGACTATGGAGCAAAATAGTCAAGGTTATAACATAGACACAAGATGCAAGTTTTGTTGAAAGTTTCATCAGATGACTAGGCCCAAGAAGAATTAGTAGCATTCATGATGTCTCTCACTCTACTTATGTTCTTCCGCTATGGTCTGCTTCCAAGAACATAAGTAACCCACAAGTACAAAATGAAAGAGATACACCCGATGACACAAACAGTAGCGGCAAGACCAACTGAATGTGCTAAAGTAGCATACATACCAGTTATAAATGCAATTACAACAGCTGACATGGCCACAAGCTGCAAAAAAGTTGCAATCTTATAAAGCCGCATCACAACTGTCAACTCTGTTACAGATATTACACTTGCTGCCATGGCGAAGTAGGTGAATACAGCAACAGCTGAGGATGTAAAGGCGATGGCATCCGTAACAACAAATGCACGAAAGGCTGTTCGCCTTAATAGAATCGCCATCCCTTTATTAGGGCTATCAGTATCGCTGTCAAAACCTCCTGGCAATGTGAAACCAGTTGTGAAGGTGACTGTCATTATTAGAGTGGCCACAACTAAATGTATTTGAGCTGCCTGCATAATATTTTCGCGTGCTTTTTCATCTCCCTTAGCTTTGTCCCAGGTTGGATCCATTCTTTTCTATTCAAAAATCTCCAAATTATATATGATATTTTGTGCCTTTCGCTTTCTTTGGATCAAACATTATATAGGAAATTAAAGCTCTTGATGAATTCTTTGCTGAGTTTCTATTACTTGTTGGCTTGCAACTCGAAGACAAGTAGTTCTATTATAATTACATTGACTTTGACAGAGTCATCATCAACCCCAACCACCCCATATTATAAGATCTGTTTCTTACAATGTATTTTATTAAACATGAAAAGAGAAAAATTAACTAAAATGTCATACAGGTCCAGAACCAGTAGGTGTTTTTGTGCATCTTAAAGAAGTCTTTGTTGTGTAAAGCATTAGAATATCTTAAAGTGCAGGCTGGAACATGAACATGTAAAAGTGTATGTGTATCTTAATGAAGTCTTCGCGGAGTATTCGTACTAAAAAATCTTAAAATGCATGCCATACTGGTTCATGAACTTGTAGAAGTATATATCTTATATATTAGAATATCTTAAGATTCCAGGCTGGTCAATTTTATATGGAGTTTCCAGCTGACATCATTGACATTAACATGTCTTCCCAAATATAAGCTTGTGAGTCTTTTAATTCTTTGGACCAAAAATTATATAGGAAATTAAGAGTCTGGATGAAGTTATTGTTTTAGAATACGTTAGGATCAAGCGCTTACCATCGTGCCAAAAGCTACAGCTGATAGCAAGGGCACAACTTTATTTCTTAACTAAGTCTACCAAAGCAAGCGCCATGTTCAATCATGACTCCGACCCGGGCCACCTGCCCCCTCATGGGCCTTACCGTAGGCAGGATGTTGGCGTTACCCAACAGAATACATAATATACAAGTTGCAGGCTCATCCAATCACATGGTGACGCCAGCTTAAATTATTTAGATGTTGGACATCTTACAAAGCCAAGTTGTATTATATTAAATTGACTCTGAGAGTCTCAACATCAACTCCAAACCAAAACCATAGAAGATGTCTTTTCTTACAATGTAGTTTATTTGAAAACATTAAAAATGGAAAAAGATAAATTAACTACGAAGAAATAGGAGGAACGTAACGATACAAATAACAATCTTCTTTCATATTTTAGATAGACACAGAGAGGAAGAGAGATCAAAGGTAAAAATTATCGTATTTGTTTTGTGTTAGAATATCTTTAAAATGCCATACTGGTTCATCAACTTGCAGAAGTGTTTATATATATACGCACATATCTTAATGAGGTCTTCGATGAGTCTTTGTATAATTAGAATATCTTAAATGGAAAAAGTTCAAATTTTTTTTCCTCAGCTATTTTAATTACTGTTATTTAATTATACCATCTGTTAGAAATCAGCAGCAAAAACACCTTAAAACTGCTTAACAGCACACAAACTGCTTATTATCAATTTCAGTACTTGTATGTGTAATCCCATAGGTGGGGTTTGGGAGTGTAGTCCCTACTTTACCTCGTGGACGTCTAGATGTGCACTCTAGACACCTCAACTTGGTCTCTCAACTGACAACTCTTGTGGCCACACGATTTATGTATTATGTCTTAATTTAATAACACAAGATTCAAAAAGTCTTTTTTTGCTTTCTTGAAACTCCATGTCAAGTCAGGATTAGAGATTGAAAACCAAAAATCTACAAATCCAAAACCAAAAAATCAGCAGCAAATTCCAACAACTTAGAGATTGAAATTTGGCTAAGCAATCTTAGCGGCATTTTCGTTTTTTTCTCTGTTGATTTCATGCTCTTCTATTCTAAAATTGGATTTATAAGTCAGTTTTGGAGCTCTTCCGCACCGGAAATACCTGGCCGGGAATATCGCCGGAGGAGCTCAGATTAGCTAGGCTCGAACTCGAACAACCCATCCAAATTGCAGCGCACCTAAAATTGAAAGGACTAATACTCCAGTCGTGTCGGACCAGCGTTAAAAATTGGCACAACGTCGTCGGAAAGATAACTCAGCAAAGCAGTCGGCGTTTATTGGAATTTTCCGGCGTTAAAAATTGGCACAACGTCGTCGGAAAAATAACTGCACTTCACATAACAACTAATAAAGGACACCTGTGTAGAGATCAGATACATGTGTTTGAATTAATTCTACGAGGTAACTGTTATCTCACCCCACCAGCATACATATCAGGTAACTCTGAACGATCAAAAGATGATATAGTAAAGGGAATGTTATGTATATATNGGATTATTTTTATATATCATAGCAATGTAGCAGGTAATTTATCTTATTTTCAAATTTATAAATTTCTATTTTTACAAATCAGTTGTTAATGCTTGTGTCAGAATAAACGTAAATATAATAATTTATATAAGTTGAACTTATGGCAAATTACTTGAATGTAAATATGATAATGCAATCAAGAATGTGGCTTAGCGGTCACTAAAGTTGGTGAAATTCATATGCGAAAATTCACATCTGTCTAAGTTTGAGTAGGTAGAATTACGATATATTATATATGCGGGTGAGAGGTGATGTTTATGAATTGAATGATATTCAAGTCACGGGAATGGTTGAATTGTCAGCAGTGTGTGAATGGAACGGCCATAAATATCAGGAGTGAGAGTAATCCAAGAGTGAATATTGTCGCGATAATGAAATGCACACATAAATCTATAGTGATCTTAGTAGTATTTAGGCGATAGCATATCAACAAATGTCAATATTATTAGAACAATTAAACGGTAGCTTGACTGCCTTACTCTTCTTCATTGAAACACAAGTTGGAGATGGATCGACCTATATTCCTACCAATGTGATTCCCATTACAACATTCTTGCAATATTTTAGGTCACATTGCATGTTAAGCTGTTTATCTTTTTAACCTTATAACTTGTGCCTTATATTGTGTAATCTTTTACCGATATTTTTTGTTTTGAAGAATCAAATAAACGAAAGATCCATGCACATAATCGCCTTATCCAAGGCTTCAGTCTAGTGGTAAGAGCGAACTTGTGATGTGTGGGTTAGGCACAAGTAACAGGTTTGAACCCTGCCACAGACCAAATCCTGGTACTTAAGTGGAAAAGGGTGGTGGGGAATAACAGGTCTGAACCCTGCCACAGACAAAATCCTGATACTTAGGTGGAGAAGGGTAGAGGGGCGGGCCTATTTTTCACTGAGTTTCGAACTGTGTGCCACTGATCCTAGGGGATTTTTCAGTTATAAAACAACATAATTGCCTGCCCAAAAGACTGCAATTTAACCTAGTAGAAGGATGTTGCATACCTATGACACCATTATGCAGAAAGGCAATAAGAAAGTTCTATAGAGAGATATCATTTGCCTTCCAAGATGCTTGCACAAGACTTGTATGTGAAAGGTAAAGAAAGATTTGTGAGTCAAATTACTACAAACATCTAAACACAGCAAAAAGAAAAGTTGTTTTCAATTAAAAGGATGTTGACAGAAAAACAATTGAATTCAAGAAAAGTAATTGTGAACACTCAAATATGGAGTCTTTAACATCACTTCAGAAACTAAATCAGTTTTCAGTCTTGTCCTTTAACTTTCAAAGCTTCATATGCCAATGAGTGGAAATTTTTTGACAGAATTTGCCCCAAATAATGTTTCATGGCATAATCATCAACTTACCATTTATGGTGAGATCCCAAGGAGCAAAGCTATACATACTTTTTTTCTTTTTCTCTCTGCCGCTTTCTGTTTTAAGAGAACTTCTCATAATAAACTCGAGGGATTAGATGTAGGTAGGTTATAGGTAACTTATGCTAGGTATTGGCATCTCCAGGACTTCCTCCACCTCCTTTTATGGAAACCACTGGTGCGCGGAAGGAGCTTCGACTAATCAAATGAGAATCAAGAAACAAAACTATGACCGTGATATCATCATGAAAATGCCGCCTCACTCCTCTATCTATCCTTTTCAGGTCTGTGTATCTCATTTCTCTTTTCTTCGCTGCTTCCTGAAGGGCAGCTTTTACAAGTTTTCTAGCAATGCCCTGAACAAAATTTGGAAATGTTAGTTTAGTAAAGAAAACAGCTGACACAATAGTTTCATACATCTTCTCATCTTGTGCTCCATGAACAGAAAGTTCCATCGGTCTGTCAAATGTCAATCGCTGTTTCGTAGACAGGTCATGTAGAAAACAAAACTTGCATGCTCAATTGCATAATGGAATATGCGAGAATTGATCATTTAACTAGTGTTGATGTCTGGTGAAACACACATTAACAAGCATACATGTGGAAACTGGATGCCCACCGTATCAAGAACCACAAAAATAAAAACTATCCATATAGTAATACTTCAGACCTAAAAAATTTCACTGAAGTAATTTTTGCAATTAGATCCCAAGTGTTAACCATCATGGTGACAACCCCTGAAGTTTCAATATGAACGAAATAGTCAAACAGTCCCGTAATTACAATAATTACAAAAAGTGCCTCACAGCATAAATTACTTATGTTAAGATAAGATAGAGAACTTCTAATACTTTTTATTTGTATTTGCATAATATTGGCATGAGATAAGTTTAAATGCAGTAACACGGTCAGGATTCATATAGCCGAGCCAACTTGTTTGAGCTGCGGCCTAGTTGTAGTTGAAGTTTTAGATTGAAATAGAGGGAGCAACATAGAAGGAGAGGATCAAGATGGAAAAGGTTTTTCCAAGTTTGCATTAATTTTGGCAAGGAAGTGATACTACTTCCTTTTCTATTTAGGTAAAACCAAAAACAAGAAAGTGATATCCCTCCCCTTTCCTCTTTCTCCTTTCTTTCCTTTTGCATGGCTCTGTTTCTTTTTCCCTTTCTTACAATCTAAAACATCTTTAAACTCCATCAATCTAAGGTTCAATCACTATCCTATTAATAATTTTATGTATTTCTTGTTTTTTCCCGAGTTATTAAATTAAAATATAAACACAGGTAAACATCT
The DNA here is from genome assembly GCA_018107945.1 of Datura stramonium. Lineage (NCBI taxonomy): Eukaryota > Viridiplantae > Streptophyta > Magnoliopsida > Solanales > Solanaceae > Datura > Datura stramonium. The sequence goes on along the minus strand of JACEIK010000578.1, from coordinate 114,201 downwards.
CAAGCAGACTAAAAGCAGATTCATTAAAGAAATTCACACTCCTTGCTGAAAATAACACAACCTGTGTTCTCTGAAGACTGACGATATGGAAAAAGATCTACTAAGGGAAAGATCTTAACAGCTACATCTAATCACAAGCTAAACATAAGTTGTTCCTTTTTCATGGAGATTTACCATCACAGAGATGCACATAGGAAGAAAAGGAAGTGCTCTCTCTCTCACTCTCTTGTCAACAACTGAGAATGATATGATGAGAAGAAAAAATAGAAGATTTGATAACCAGGGAGATTCTTCCTTATCAAAAATAAATGAGGACAATCTTACATGGTGTTCACAACTGCTGACAATGTCCACAGCCTCTTGATTGCTGAGATGTTCCCATAAGCCGTCTGACGCAAATATGAGAAACTGATCTTCTGGAAGGAGCTTCTGTACAAATATGGATGGCTCAGCAAGGAGAATAGGCTTCTCGAAGGTTCCAGGAAATCGAAACTTGGGGAGCAAAGGCTCTCTGTTAAATTCTGCTCTCTTCAAATATGCATCACCGATTGATCTTGAAACCTGCAAATGCATTGAAATTTCAGCATCACAATATCAAGTTGATGTCATCTGCTTCAGACAGCTTAGATATGTTGCAAAGGTTCTATGAATATCGTTGTCTTCCTCACTGAAGCTAAGCATAAGGAGGAGAGTATTCTATTCGTGATTCTTTCAAGAGAGTCAGTCATAATGATGGGCTGTGAAATGAAGGTGAAAGTAGGACAGGAAAGACCAAAAAAACTGAAATAGTTTATTTAAACATATTTCCATTTCGACCTTGGTGGAAATGACAATTAGTCAGGACATCCATTAAAATAAGTGTAATGAGCCGCACAGTGAGTATGATAACATGGAACTAAAATACCTGTATAATTCCCTTCACACGCCAAACCTTGTGCTTTAAAACTACTACATGTGGATCATCAGGATGAAGCGAACGCAGTTCCTCACGGACAGATTCCGAACTCGCATTGTGTTCAGTAGATAATTGAACTGCTTTGACCTCTTTGAGAGCCCTCTCTCGTTTTCCTAACACCGCACGAGAATCTCCAGCATTTGCAATGTATAATATTCCACTGCATATAATACCCACTAAGCAGCATGATCCCACTGAAGCAATTTGGGGTCTAGTTTGCCATTGTTTTCTCACAAGAGAAAGAAACTCCTCTTCTGTTGCCAAATATGCCTTGCTTATAACCTCGGCTGACATTACTTGATCCTCTGAGGTGAATTCTGCATCACAAAGAGCTGTCGAGTGAGTACCATATGCATCAGAAATCTTCAACCCATATGCAAGAGGAGAAGAGAGTGTTAACATTTCAAAGGGTGAGAGAGAATCATCAAAGCTCTCTTTACTCAACCCTTTTCTTTCTT
>JACEIK010000578.1:99449-109490 GCA_018107945.1 Datura stramonium | reverse complement strand
ATTTAAAATGCCTCTTTTTTTGGTTTTTTTATTTCTTTTATGTAGAAATTATGTTGCATTAGAACTACTTTTCAAATTATATTAATCAATAAAAGTAAAAATACAGAATAAGATTATGTACGATTCGACTTTTTTTTTTTGAATTTCGCACATAGCAAAATTTTAGTGCATCAAATTATCATTTTTTTGACATAGCCAAAGCTAGGTTTATCCAAGCCACCTCATCGAAAAATTACATATTTATTACCTGTTTAAAATATGCAATAATAATACAAACTTAATATAAAACACGGGAAATTAAGTTGTGGAATTGTTAATAATTATGATAAAGTCGTATATATTTACTAACAAAAAGATCAAAGTGCACATTTTAATTAATCGAAGATTAAATATTTTAAATCTTTTTTATCATCTGAGCGAGTTTGGTTGACAGGGCCAAAGTCTTCCGCATTCTTTTTAAAAAAAGAGTAAAAGGGTGATTTCCTTAATTGTGGCATGACCTTCATCAATGTGAGCAAAATTTCCATCAGTGACTGAGATGTTCAGTCAATTCTTACGAGTGAGCAGAATGGGGAGAAGGAAAGAACCGTTATAATTAGTGAACAAAGGTAAGTTCGCTATCCCACAGTGTGGAGTACTAATAATATCGAGGGACAGATCCTGAAGCGAAGGACGGGAACGAGCGAAATATAACTAGGGGGGCTAAAAACGCTATTAACCCGATAAAATATATTTTGAAAAAGATTGAATTTCGAATTGGGCTATCTCTGAGCCCTTTATACATTTGGGCTTTTGACTACGCCCCATACATAATGGACTTGTTGTTTAGCCTTTGGACTAGAAAACAATTTAGCCTAATAGAAATGGTATAACGTAGCCCCTTTTAGACATGATATTTAAATTATAGTCAATTTTTATAATATAATTAAAGTTTAACCATATCGGGCAATTTCCTACTTCAAACCGCTTCATAATCAGGGTAGTTCCACAAAGATAAAAAATTATTTTCGATAGACGTTTGATTTAAAAAAATTATGTAGAAAGCATAATAAAGCATGCATAAATACACTTAGTCTTATTGCAATAATATCAAACAAAGACTGAGTCCAAAAATTTTTAGTTGGAAAAAAAATGTTATTGTTAGAGATTCAATTCGAACAATGCACCAAAGAGAATACTCCTCTTGAATGTTGTCATAAAGGGTTGGAGTCTCGTTCCCAAAACAATGTGTCTGAAAACTGGAGATCGTAAATATAAAATATTATAACACTCACTTACTAATTACTAATATATATATATATATATGCAAGTCATTGTTNATGTTTCTTAATTAGAGCTGGACTATGCCATATAGGAAAAATCCTCATTATAAATTAATCGGAAAAGGGCTACCTTTAACATATTCAATTTGGTTCATCATTACTCTTAGTTAATCTATTGGTCTATCAATGCTCCTATCCTTTTTTTAAGTTCATATTTAGCTTTAAAATAAACAAATCTAACATCAGTTAAAAAGAAATAATATATCAATTTTCTATTGATTCTTATACAATCCACTTGAATTAGAATATCTGTCCATTTAAACCCATGTATACAATCCGCATCAGACCTGTAAACTTAATTTAATCAAATCTAATTTTAAGAATAAATATGAACCTAAAAGAAAAGGAACAAAAGCATCAGTAAATCAATAAATTAATTGAGAATAAATGAATCAAATTAAATAAATTAAAAATATTTTTAACCCCTTTTCGTAAATTAATTACTATTGCAGTAGATACGTCCAGTGCCCCTTTGTAGCCGTCAATCTTAATCCAAATTACTATGGATACTGATAGGAAATTAATTAAAAATATTTTAACCCCTTTTCGTAAATTAATTACTATTGCAGTAGATACGTCCAGTGCCCTTTGGCCGTCAATCTTAATCAAATTACTATGGATACTGATAGGGAATTAATTAAAAATATTTTTAATTTTTTTATTTTTATTCCTTTATTATTTTAATTGTTGTTTGATAGATTGAAATTGAATTGATAATTGAGGTTTTTTTATTTATTTTAAATTTAGTTTTAATGTTAAAATAAATGATATTTTTTAATTATTAAATTAATTAATTGCATAAAATTAAAATAATCATTAATTTTCTTTTGAAGATTCAAGGGTTTCATCAAGATATTGAATTTGGTGTTTTTAATTAAAAAAAATTATAAACCAAAACCAAATTTAAAAAATCCAACCAAAAATAAAATATTTAAAAATCAAATATTAAAAAATTTAAAATAAATAAATAAAAATATATTTTTCTTCTTATAAATGTATACGTTTTAAAATGTGTCAAGTTAAAAATAAGGAAATATTTTTTCTCTATCTTCTTTTATTGCTATCTTCTTTTGTGCGTGTCCCCTATTTTCGGTTATATAATATCCTATCCCCGGCGCATTATAGCAACAACGCCGTGAAAAAAAAATGAGGCATCCAGTCGCAGAAGCGAACGAGGTGAGTCCGTTCGGCTCATTGAGTCAGTCCGAGTTCTACTCTCACCACTCAGTAACTCACAACTCCGAGTTCATCACCAATTCACGAGGCTTAAAGCTTTTCACTCAGTGGTGGTCCCCACTTCCACCGACGAAAATCATCGGCGTCGTTTGCGTCGTCCACGGATTCACCGGCGAGTCGAGCTGGTTCGTTCAACTCACCGCCGTTCACATCGCTAAACACGGATTCATCGTCTGTGCGATTGATCATCAAGGTCATGGATTCTCCGATGGACTAATTGCTCATATACCTGATTTAAATCTCGTCGTTGATGACTGTATTAGCTTCTTCGATTCCTTCCGAGATCTCCACGTTCCGCCGTCTCTTCCTTCATTCCTCTATGCTGAGTCTCTCGGCGGTGCCATCGCCCTTCTAATCACTCTCCGGGAGGGCGATTCTGCTCCCCAACGCCCCTTCGATGGCGTGGTTTTGAATGGAGCTATGTGTGGGATTAGCAATAAGTTCAAACCGCCGTGGCCTTTGGAACATCTCCTTGATATCGCCGCCGTTCTGATTCCGACATGGCCCGTGGTTCCCACTCGCGGCTCGTTGCCTCTGGTTGCATTTAAGGTATGAGATAAATCAATTGAAAATGTAATTTCAAATATAGTCTGAACTATAATTTTAACTTTATTGGTTTCGACTTCTAAGCAAATGTGAATTTATAATATAAATTTATGCAATTGCACGAATAAATTCCCAAATGTTATGAAAGGCGCGATTGAATTTTTAAATTTAATATTATACATACTTAAAATACATTATTTAAATAAAAAATAATTAAATTCGTATCCAAACTTCTTTTATTGCTTTTTTTTTAAAAGAAAAATTATAAATTTTTGGTTCTTTCTGGTAATTCACGAAGGAGGAATGGAAGAGGAAGCTAGCAATAGCAAGTCCAAGGAGACCACTAATCAAACCACGCCCCGCGACGGCGCGTGAGTTGATGAGGGTATGTAAGGAGTTACAGGGGAGATTCGAAGAAGTGACGGTGCCATTTCTGATAGTCCACGGCGGCGATGACGTTATCTGCGATCCGGCGTGTGCGGAGGAGCTATATCGCCGATCGACGAGCAAGGATAAGACACTGAATATTTATCCGGGGATGTGGCACCAACTGGTCGGCGAACCAGAGGAGAATGTTGAGAAAGTGTTCGGAGATGTCGTTGAGTGGCTTCGAACGAGAGCAGAGGACGCAACCGGCGAGAAGATCACCGTGGACGGCGGCCCGTAAGGAAGTGGGGGGAGTGGGAGTTGGTTGGGATATTGTAGTTTTGAAGTAGTTGAAGATGCAGTAAGAGCTGGTTAAAGTTCAGTAAACAGTGTTGATCAGTAACTTAAAAGTGACCAACAATAAATTTGTACAAGTAGGTCATTTATATGAATCTTTATTAGCCATGTGGCTCTATTACTTAACATTTTTAATATCTTCTTACTGACATTAGCTGTGTCGTTTGATCGGTGGGACAAGAAAAATAATCTCAAGATGAATATTTTATTTTATATTTAATTATGAATATTAATTCACTTAGAAGTCATTTTATCACATTATTTATATTAAAATAATGAGATTAACTATCTCATAAGAAAGGTGGGATAATCATTAATCACGATTAGTAATGCTTGTATATAATTTTTCTTTCGGTGTGTCATTTTTGAGTGAAGGGGAACCTTGACGTAACTAACTGATAAAGTTGCTCTATGTGATCAAGAGATCACGAGTTAAAGCTTGGAAATAACTTTTTATAGAATACCGGGTAAGGCCGCACACCATAGATCCCTGTGATTCGGTTCTTCCCCAGATCCGCACATAGCGGGAGTTTAGTGCACCGAGCTATCCTTTGCCATATTTTGTGTTATGTTTTTATGACTTCAAATAAGATTTGAGGTCTTTCGAAATAATTTCCTTGTAGTTTTTAGATTTACTTCGTTTCTTTTAACACATCTAGCAATCATCATGTGCATCTTAAAGTCGATGTAAATGTGAAATTATAGGTCTTTCGAGATAACTTTTTTATAATTTTAGATCTACTCATTCTCTTTTAACACCTTTATTCACAATCCTCAGCATCTTGAAGTAAATGCAAATATGATTACATCATTCCAAGAGACCCTTATTTTATTCTCTAATTCTGTTGCTTGCACCTGTCTCTTCTGTATTTTTAGGTCCACTTGATTCCTTTTAACACCTTCAATCACCATCATTTGCATCTTCTGAATATCAGCATTGGCTGCATGTAGTTTTTTCTTTCTACTTAATCCGTCTTATTAGAGAAAGAAAAACAAAAAGTGAACTTTCTAATCAAACAACAAAAATGAACTTGTAAAAGCAGGTACTCCAACTGCAGGATGCAGTTATAAATAAAGGTTGAAGTAGAAAAAGACATAATATGATCCATTCAAAAGTACTACATGACGTTTGTGCATTCAAAGTACAATAATAATAACAAAATACCAGTATAATCCCACTAAGTAGGGTCTTTGTCTACGTCCACCTCAAAGGTAGAGAGGTAGTTTCGATAGACTCTACGCTCAAAGAAAAACAATTCAAAGTGGTCCAAAAAAAGAACGGATGTTTGTGCATTCAATGTGTTAGATGCATAATTTTCTTCTCATTAACTAGACAAGGGGGAAAAACATCTCAAAATGAACTGAAAATTGAGCAAGACACAATAAAGGTCTCTAGCTAACTAATTACAACAAGCCTGAGATGAGAAGCTTGGACTTCTAAAGTTATATAATGCAACAAAATAGTAATATCAAAATGAGCAAACATTGATCAAACACCTATAGTTATAAATTTTAGAAAGAATATCATCCCACTACAGAATAAGTATCTCATCTTTACTGGTCTAAACAAGAACCCCGTAATCGTTCTGCTGTGCAACATCCTCTCTAGTTTCATGGGAGACCTGGGGAACAACGACATCCATTGAAGCAAGAGGTTTATTTTCTGCTATTTCACCGGAGAGCTGCCCGTCTTCTTCTCCAGCTATATGATGGAAGTGTGATTCATCAACTTCCTTAGCATCTTCACAGAAATCAATATCATCGACACTTTGAGCCACATGAGATATACGGCCATGATCATCCTCACTTACTGTAATGCATAAATGAGGATTATCCACCTCATTCCCCACGTGATATAGGTGAGCAGGATCTACATCAAAATTTGCAGCAGGCATCCGAGATTGCATGGGTATCCCTGCTGCATAATATTGCTCTACCTCATCTTTACGCTTACGTTTGCCCATCCCCTTCCTTCTTACTCTCTCCTTTCCACGCACTCTCTTTCCAACTTCACTTTGTGAGTTCGTTGCAACTACTGTATTAGCAATCTGATCCCGCAGGCATTCATAAGTAATATATCGGATTCTTGTGACAGATTGTAACTGTTGATCATCCATCCCATGAGTTGAAAGGGTGTCCACTATATGGGCAATCTCCCTCAGTGCAGCACTCTGCAATGACCAACAAACAGATGCAATGAAAAATTCGAGGCATGATATGAAGTGAGGGGGGACGAGAGGTTGTGGATAACTGAAAATTGGAATTTCCAAAATTACATTTATCTGATAATTTACCATTCTTTGAAACTCAGATGAGATAGGTACAGGCCTCCCGACCAACTTCCTTGTAATTCTCAAATACCATTGCATGTATTCACTTTCCTCAACATCTTCCTCTGCCTCCACAATGTAGAGATGACGATTTGACCATTCATTAAGCTCTGATTCCATTTTCGTTGCGAGATCTACACCACCGTCAACTCCCCGACTCTTCCTCTCCCACTTCTGTACCTCTTCGGGTACTGTCTGATGCATGCCAAACTGCCGTAGGCAACGATCTGGAAGGTGTCTTTCTGCCTTGTCATAACATATCAACATGGTCTTTGATCTCCCCAGAATGAGACTGCGCAATATATGATCTGGTATGACGGTATGACTGATGTTTGAGTAAGGACACCAGTCAACCTGGACATTGAATTGTACCATTTTCTTAAGCTCTTTAAGGGATAAATGATTTAAGTCACACAAGCAAGTTCTAGAAACTAACTTACATCAGATGGCTTCATAGAGTCCAATGATTTTCGGTAGAATGCCACATCACGGTTTGATGTTGGACTGCTTTGTTTACCTTTCCACCTAAGAACAAATGGAAAACACTCATGGATTGGATCATGATTAAGCTTCGGCCGACCTACATTAAGGTGGTAGTAACTCCAGCACTGCAAGAGAGGAAAAAATAATCACAGGTAGATTTAATATAAAGAGTTTCAGCGATTACATTTTCAATTACTTGTCAAAGCATGACAGCTAGGTTAATTATGTCTCCCTGGAACCCTTCAAACTCAAAAGTTTCCAAACCTCATCATACCTGTAACAGTGTCAAACAGCCACTAATTGTGCTTTGGGACCTGAGGGAAGCATTGCCTAGCGCTCTGTACAAGAAGGATAAGGCTGCAGCACCCCAAGCATACTTGCCAGACTCATCAAAATTTTCAAACAGTGGAAGGTACATGACAGGTACTTTATTGCCAGTGGTAGTTGAAAAAATGGTGCTACCGACCAGGTAAAGAAGATAAGCACGTGTATGACACTCAATGTCCTCCGTGGAAGCATCCTCAGGACATTGGGAGAAGGTCTCTTTTAACCAACTAAGCTTCACCATCCCGCCACTCGTATATCCAGAGTCAGGTGCTCTCCCCAACAATTTGATACAGACTGCTTCACATGAAGTATATGTCACACCTATAACAGCTTCACCATCAACTGGTAGCCCAAGCAAGTAGGCGACATCCTCAAGTGTCACAGTCATTTCCCCAACGGTGAAATGGAATGTATTTGTTTCTCTCCTCCATCTCTCAACAAGGGCAGATATGAGTGGGTTATCCAAACTGATTGCCGGTATCATTCTCAAATAGCCAAATCCAGCCTTTTTAACCAACTCAACCTGTTTCTCTGTGAGCATCCATTGATCGAGCTTTGATGTGTGTTCATGACACCTAAGAGCACCACGCTCCTGTCAACAGTGAAAATAAGCCATTCAAGTCTTGTCTAAATCACTGAGTTGCTATCAAGTGTCAATTTGGCAAAAAAAGGAGGAAATTTATCTTAGTGAATACCTGTCCCTCCCAAACAGCAGATGAGACATGTTTATCTTGATCGTACAACACAGCATCCTCAATTGGTCCAGGATTAGTTGCATAGTAGTCCACCATCACTGCTTATGACATATCTCTGAAACAAGACAAAACTAACATTCTTATTGAAAATAAAATTACGGAGTTATTTGAAAAATATAATGCAACTTAACCACATTACAAAGTTGCAAAGAAAAGAAAAGAATTATAACAACTCTATATTACAAAGTTAACCTATCTTCTTTTGTTTAAAACATATTGCCTGTTAGCATTTAAGTTTTCTTGTGGAAGATACCAAGAGAAGGAAATCCCAAATAACTGTATGATCTAAATGTAACTAGAAAGAATACTGTCCAGATAACTGTAATGTTACAACAACAAAATAACTACACCTCAACCAGCGTTTCTGAAAGGAAAAAGCACAACAAAGCAACAAGGTTCATGGGGCTTGAAGCAAAAAAAAAAAAACGAGAACTGAACTGCATTTTTACGGAAATTCAAAAATGCCAAAAATACATGAATCTAATTGAAGTTCATCTTATTTGAACTTGAATATCAAGCTTTTACTAACATTTTCCTACTTGATTCTCTAACTGTCTTCCAAGTCAGCAGCGTGCAAAGTGTTTTTGCACTTAAACCAGACTTTGTTTTCTAACAGCTGTCCAATACGAATACATAGAAGATGATACTAACACCTGTCTCCCGATGATTGAAGTTCCCATCCCTTACATATGTTTTAGCTGATATCATGACTTCCCTCATTAGTAAAGTACCTGGCATTGTTCTAATACAATTTACACACTCTTAAAGTACCAAGTGCTAGCCAGTGCCCTCATATAAGAATGATAACTCTCGATCGATCAATCATCTATTGCATCAGTACTAAGCAGTTAGGATCAACCTTATAAATCATCTTAGAAATGTGATAATTACCAACCAATCAATCAGTCAATCAACTATTGCTCAGTCCCAAACTAGTTGGAGTTAATTATATGAATCACTAACATATAAAAAAAATGATAGCTTTATATGGAAAATAAGCTTCTTCCAAATGATGTAAAAAATTGTCATAAAAATAAAACTTACAAACACAGAATACCCAATTTTAATCTAATCGCAGCGACTAAAATTACTAGGTAAAAAACCCAATACACAAAAACAACAAGAAAATGAAAAATCTTAACAGAGAAAAAAATGTATACATATACATAGAGAGAGATAAAAATAAATAGATGGAGAGAGAGATAAATGTACCAGTTAAAGCAGCAGGTCAAGGAAATGGGCGATGGTATCAAGCACCCATAGATAACATATATATGTATGTATTTCTGTGTTCGTGTGTGTATATAAAGCGAGAGACAAATGAATGGTGAACGGAAAAGAAGATCACCGGAGAAGAGATCGACAGAGAGAAAAGCTGCCGTGGCCGGCGGTGGAGTTTGGGAATCGGCGGGCACAATTAGGGAGATTGACGAATACGGTGTCGTAGGGTTAGGTTTTTATTTTAAGTCTTTTTTTTTTTCGCCTTATAGCAATTGGGAAATTTGACGGAAGTGTTGATAAGGTTTTGTTTGGATGTACATAAAATACAAAAACTCCTTGTTTGGAAAAAGAAATAAATGTAACAAGGAAAAAATTCATTAAATCTCAAAAAGAAAACAAGGGGTTTGATTTTAACAAACAATGATGCAAAAGAGTAATTTTAGAATAATATAGAATGTTTCTATTATTTTTAAAAAAAAATTATATTCAGAAGATGGAAGTTGCGGAAATGAGGATGTTGTTACGGCCGATGGATGTCTGGGCATACTAGGAGAGATATAATTAGGAATGAGGATATCGAGGGACATAATGGGAGTAGCTTCTTTGGAGAATAAGATGCGGGAAGCAAGGTTGAGATGATTTAGACATGTGAAGAGGAGGTGTCTAAATGGCCCAATGTGGAGGTGTGAGAGGTCGTCGATGGATGGTTTTAGGGCGAGGTAGACGTAGACCGAAGAAGCGGTGGGGAGAGGTAATAGACAGGACATGTCACGGTTCAACTTACCTAAAATATTGCCTTAGATAAAAAAAAAATTGTGGAGGATACCCATACTAGTAATCGTAATATTATTATGTGTAGTGTCTTGCTCATAGAATTTTTATTACTTATTATTTCTTGTATTTTTTGTTCGTAGTTAGTTAATGTTTGACATGCTTTTTTTCATCTATGTCTTCTTTTTCTGAATTTCCTTTTCTGAATTGCTATGATTTGTTTATCATTAAATCGAGAATCAATCAGAAACAACCTTTCTGCCCCTTCAACAGGGAGAAGGCACATGCTACCTTTTCCGGATCTCTTTTTTTTTATGGTGGTAGCGG
>JACEIK010000578.1:54454-86912 GCA_018107945.1 Datura stramonium | reverse complement strand
AGATTTTCCATACTAAGCAGTGAGAAGATCTATAATGCTTTGATATTATGGAGAAATCTCAACCTATTTTGAGAGAAATCAGTATATGCATTGGTGATATGAATCGAGTACAATGCTCCTACTTATAGAAGAGAAATATAATAGAGTTCTAGGCTAATACAAGAGTCCTAACTATGTTGAACTTAGACTTAGAGTCATACTCAAACTAAGGTAAGTACAAGTAGTTAAATACAATTATAACTTCTTAACTAGTGACAATTTGCTACTCTCCTACATTTTGATTTTGATCTGTATCTTGATCTCTATCTTCAATATATTTAAATGCAACATTCAACAAAGACAATGTGGTGTACTATAATTGATTTGTTGTCAGGCATAGGTAACACCATAAGATGAGGTTGATTTCCATCGCCGTGGATGGATTGATGCAACACATAGTTGATTAGACTATTAGTGATATATCTTTGACTATATATGGACAGTTTAATGAAATGGATTGTTCAATACATACAAGGGTGAGTGGTATGGATTGTTTATGAAAAATTCATAGGTAACTCAGAAACTTTTAGTTGGTTGGTCATGTATAATATTACTGCAAGATATAATAATTACACAAGTTTGAAAGTGAGTACATCTTCGTCACTACTTTGTTAGGGACGATCGATGATACTTACTAAGTATGTATTGGTGTTGTTGAGTTCTATGTAGTTTTGATGATTGAAAAAATAAAATAAAACCGGTAAGTTTCTTCAAAGGTACACTGTCTCAAGGAGCTGAGTTAGCAACACAGTAAATAATAAATAAAGACAAGGGGCCAATAATCAAGGAACAAATATTGAATCTACCTCACATAAACTCAAGGTGTTGAATTAAAGTGTTGAAGTTTGACTACAATACTAAAGAATCAAGGAGTTTGACTTGAAGAAGGAGTCTCACTTGAAGTAGAACTTTAAGTCATGAAGAGTTTGAGTTGATGGGTAGTTCAAAGTGAACAACAACTCTTTGTTACATATGGTGAATTGAAGTGTTGGAGTTCAACTACAACCTAAAGAAACAAGGAGTTTAACTTGAAGAAGGAGTCGTACTTGAAGTAGAACTCTAAGTCAAGAAGATTTTGAGTTGATGGGCTATTTGAAGTGAAGAACAACTCTTTGAAGAATTGTACTCAAATAGAAGCATAGTCACTCAGAGTATGGTGTGCACTTACAAAGAGAAAAGGCAATTGGAAAATTAACTTCATGAGTGGTACGAAATCGTCTTGCTATGGGTGGTACCTCTCTGGAACACCTTTTGAAAGACTAAGTGCCACCAAAAAAAGTTTTCCCAGCTGCCGATTACCTAGTTTGCCTAGCCTTTTACTATTAGGGTGGCCATGACCACTACTTCATYGAGACAACCTCCACCAGATGATGGAGTTGTAAATTCTTCACAATTGAACTATGCTGCTAAACTTTGACCTGTTACCACAAATCATAAAACCTTACCTATTAAACCAGTCACATACCTTCATGAACCTATGGTGATTTGAGAAGAGGAGGAGGTTAACCAAATGACCCAGAAAGAGAATCTGCAATTTGATGTGGTTAGAAAGTTCTCTTATGGTTGGCCAGAGATTCAGGATTTGAGGAGGATGATTCCAAAACAGTGTGAGTTGAAAGGGGAATGCACTATTAGGCTGCTGAGTAATAGACATGTATTAATCAGGACATCGAATACGGAGGATTATGTGAGCCTATTATCAAAACCAACATTTTATCTTACACAAAGAAACTAGACATATCCAATGAGAACATTAAAATGGGATCCTATGTTTGATATGGAGGAAGAGACATCAGTAGCTATAGCATGGATTTTATTTCCATTACTACCTCCTAACTTTTTCATGAAGGAAGCGATATTTTCACTAGAGGCTGCAGTGGGAAATCCATTACATGTTGATATGGCGACAAGGACCAAACAAGCCATAGTTGTGCGCGAGTGAAGGTAGAGGTGGATCTGTTAGGGGAATTTTCAAAATAAATTAATATTGGCATGAGAAAATAAAATGGGCTAATTATGGAAAAATGGACAAGAATAAAGTATGACTATGGTCCAACATACTTCAAGAGTTGTAGAATTCAGGGTCATAATGAAAGCGAATGTTTCATAATACATCCTGAGTTATACCTGAAGAAGGAGGAAAAAGAGCAAAGTGGAATAGATGAAGAAAAGCATGTCACCGAAATAATAGTGGATGGGGATATACAAAGAGAGGACAACATAAGAGTTAACTCAAAAGTGGAGAACTTTCATAAACCAAAAGGGAGGCAGACGTATGGGAAAAGGCAAGGCAGAAAACAGGCAAATTTTGCAAGGGAGAAAGAGCAGGTGTGGAGTTAAAAGCAATTACAATAGTTCAACACTATCAATACATCAAATAAATTTGATGCATCGAAGGATCAGGAAAAGTCACAGAATCAGCTATAGGTGGATATAACAATCATACAAAATGGAGAACCTAATAGAGAGGAGAAACAAGGAGAAAAGGGAGATAAAATACTTATAAAGATAGAGGTAAGATAGAAGAGAAGCAGCAATCAGAGGAAAAACAAGCCTCTTCATATATAAGGCAAGAGGAGAAGAGTACTGAATTGGTGATATGGAGCCCTAGGAAGGAAGATTTGACGGTAAATGTTGGACAACAGGCTAATGCATCAAACATTCTCAGCATCATCGTACATGAAGAAAGGGAAAAGGAGGTGCCAGACATACAGAAACAACAGATACAAGAGCATGAGGAGGATGAAGATATGGAATTAAACATCAATAGTTCTATACATACAGGGGACTTATCCCCAAGTTAGGGGGAAATGATGACGGCAAGGAGAAAAAAGAACAAAGAGTAGAATACTCTCCCTTTACAAGTTCAAATAAGGAGAAGCAAGGATAAAAATTCCAAATTAATGATTGGTAAATACTATTTTGAAATATCATATTTGTTAATTCTCAAAACTCTTTTGAGAGGTATACTTGAATAAAAATTATCACTACTTAATAGTAGCAATAATCGAACCCTTTGAAGGTCCTGAAGAGTTAGATTAATACAGAAGAAAGTTAGGTGTACAATAAGGAGTGGCAAACGTTTCCTCAAAGATTTTAGTATTTTGGAGAGAGGACTGGGAAGGGCAAGTCATATCAGATACAATTCAACAGATAACAATGAACTTTAAGGTAGGGATGAAAACTATCTGGTGACTGCTATGTATGCAAGATGTCTGCAGCTGAAAAACTGAAACTATGGGAGAATATTGAAGAGTTACAAAAAGGATCCAAATCCCATGGATTGTAGGAGGGAACTTCAATATGATCTTAAGTAAGGAGAAAAAACAAGGAGGGCTACCATTTACCTAAGGAGAAGAAATAGACTTTGTCTAATGCATCAATGATTGTGCATTAATGGAGTTGACAACCACATGCAGCTAGGGGTGGGCATTCGGTGTTTCGGTTCGATTTTTTTAAATTTCGGTTCGGTTTTTTCGGTTTTCGGTTATGCAAAGGGGACACCGAACAGCGAACCATTTTAATTCGGTTCGGTTCGGTTTATTTATTTCGGTTATTTCGGGTTTGGGTTTTGGGAGTAGGAATATTTTTATTGTTTCTCTATTCTTCTACCCTGTTCCCTGTTCCATGTTTCTCTGTTCTTCTACCCTGTTCCATGAGGAGAAAAACAAACATTTTCCATTTACAAGAAGTCAAGAACTTGNGAAAAAGAGCAAAGTGGAATAGATGAAGAAAAGCATGTCACCGAAATAATAGTGGATGGGGATATACAAAGAGAGGACAACATAAGAGTTAACTCAAAAGGGGAGGACTTTCAGAAACCAAAAGGGAGGCAGACGTATGGGAAAAGGCAAGGCAGAAAACAGGCAAAATTTTGCAAGGGAGAAGGAGCAAGTGTGGAATTAAAAGCAATTACAATAGTTCAACACTATCAATACATCAAATAAATTTGATGCATGGAAGGATCAGGAAAAGTCACAGAATCAGCTATAGGTGGATATAACAATCATACGAAATGGAGAACCTAATAGAGAGGAGAAACAAGGAGAAAAGGGAGACAAAATACTTATAAAGATAGAAGAGAAGCAACAATCAGAGGCAAAACAACAAGCCTCTTCATATATAAGGCAAGAGGAGAAGAGTATTGAATTGGTGATATGGAGCCCTAGGAAGGAAGATTTGACGGTAAATGTTGGACAGCAGGCTAATGCATCAAACATTCTCAGCATCATCGTACATGAAGAAAGGGAAAGGGAGGTGCCAGACATACAGGAGATGACTGACATACAAAAACAACAGATACAAGAGCATGAGGAGGATGAAGATATGGAATTAAACATCAATAGTTCTATACATACAGGGGACTTATCCCCAAGTTAGGGGGCAATGATGAAGGCAAGGATAAAAAAGAACAATGAGTAGAGTACTCTCCCTTTACAAGTTCAAATAAGGAGAAGCAAGGATAAAAATACCAAATCAATGATTGGTAAATACTATTTTGAAATATCATATTTGTTAATTCTCAAAACTCTTTTGAGAGGTATACTTGAAAAAAAATATCACTACTTAATAGTAGCAATAATCGAACCATTTGAAGGTCTTGAAGAGTTAGATTAATACAGAAGAAAGTTAGGTGTACAATAAGGAGTGGCAAACGTTTCCTCAAAGATTTCAGTATTTTGGAGAGAGGACTGGGAAGGGCAAGTCATATCAGATACAATTCAACAGATAACAATGAACTTTAAGGTAGGAATGAAAACTTTCTGGTGACTGCTGTGTATGCAAGATGTCTGTAGCTAAAAAACTGAAACTATGGGAGAATATTGAAGAATTACAAAAAGGATCCAAATCCCATGGATTGTAGGAGGGGACTTCAATATGATCTTAAGTAAGGAGAAAAAACAAGGAGGGCTACCATTTACCTAAGGAGAAGCAATAGACTTTGTCTAATGCATCAATGATTGTGCATTAATGGGATTGACAACCACATGCAGCAAATTCACAAGGTGAAAAGGCAATATAGAAGGAGAATACATATTTAAAAGATTGGATATAGTATTGGAAACTTAGGAGTTTCTAGACCTATTGCCAACCAGTGAAGTTCATCACTTGATAAGACAATAATCTAATCTTGCTCCATTACATATTATATGTAACACAAAAGAGAATCAGATAAGGAGGGCTTTCAAGTTTTAGAACTTATGGGTCAAACACAATAAATTCAGGAAATTAGYGGAAGAAAGTTAGCATACARACTTTGTTGRAAATTCTYTTTTGGTGTASGAGGCAAAGATGAAAAGAGTAAAAATAGCTTTGGCAACTGGAGCAAACAGACATATGAAAATATTTTCCAGCAGATTACCACTTTGGAGGATACAATAAGAGTGAAGGAAATTTAGGTGGAAATGGCACCTAGAACAGACAATAGAATGCAACTGAACAAAGTTGAAGCTGAATTGAAGAAAAATAGAAATATAGAACATGAGTACTGAAAGTAGAAATTTGGAACGAGATGGTTCATAGAGGGAGATAGTAACACTAAGTTCTTTCACTTATATGTTAACGAAAGGAGGAGAAGGCTATACATAGGGAAAATTAAAGATTCTCAATAACAATTGGTGACTTCACAGGAATTAATAGGAGGGGCAACAATATTTTCTTTGAGGAGAATCTTAGGAAGGAGAATGACATAACAAATTATGTTGTGATAGACATGATACCTAAATTGATCTCAGAGGATCAAAAAACAGAGATGGACAGGTTACCAAGCCAAGAGGAGGTGAAAAGGTGGTATTAAAGCTAAATAAGGGTAGTGCCAATGGACCAGATGGATTTTCAGAGAGATTTTATCAGGAATTCTAGGACATTATAGGTATTGATATCACAAATATGGTGAGGGAATTTTAGGAGATTCCTAAATACATAACACATACCAACCTGGTTATGATCCCAAAGAAGGAGAAGACTATGAATTTTGGGAATTATAGTCCTATAAGTTTGAGTAATTTTGCGAACAAGGTTTTATTAAGAATGTTACATGATATACTTGTGGAGGTTCTACATGTTATTATATCAAGAAATCAATCTGGGTTTGTGAAGGGCAGGAGTATCACAGAAAATGTGCTGCTAGCATAGTTCATCATTAGGGACATTAATATCAGGAAGAAATGGCACAATGTGGTAGTGAAATTTTGGAGATTAATTTCCAAATATAGGTATCATGTATTAGTGAATGGACAATCTAATGGTTTTTTAGATCGTTCAGGGAACTAAAACAGCGAGATCCTCTATCCCCTACACTATTTATTATTGCGGCTGAATTCTTAGCTAGAGCACTAAACAAAGTTCATAATGATGTAGACTTTAGGGTATTTGGGATGCTAAATGGAGCCTAGAAATAAATCATTTGTCCTATGAAGATAATATGATTCTGTTTTGTTCAGGTGATAAGAAGTCAATAAAGAGCATGATGAAAGTTTTGGCAGAGTATGAGAGAAATTCAGGGCAGTTGATCAACAAGAGCAAGAGCTTCTTCTATCTACATGAAAATATACAATTGGCGATGACTCAAAGGATAATAAGGTGGACAGGGATTAATCAAGATTTCTTCCTTTTGTCCTACTTAGGCTGCCTAGTATTCTATGGAAAAGAGAAGAAAGAACATTTTGAGGACCTACTTAGGAAGATTTTAAGAAAATTAATGGCATGACAAAATAAGTTTTTGATATATAGAGGGAGGTATGTGCTGATGAATCATGTCCTTCAATCTATGCCCTTATATTTTCTCTCAGCTATGAATCCTCCCAAAGGAGTGATAAACTTGATACATAAAAATTTTGCCAAGTTTTTCTGGAGTAAAATAGGAGGAATTAAGGGGAAACATTGGGTGGCTTGGGATAGGCTGTGCTATCCTTAAATGAAAGGAGGTTTGGAATTTAGATCTCTTCATGATCTATCCAAAGCTTTGATGGCGAAAATTTAGTGGAATTTTAGATCCTCTATAGATTCATTATGGAGTACTTTTATGTGAAATAAATATTACAAAAAAGTACATCCCATACTAGAAAATGGAAGGGGAGTGTCACATGTTTAGAGAATGATGGTGCAAGCTAGAAAGGAAGTAGAGCATGAAATATGGTGGCAAGTAAAGGCTGGACCTGCCAGTTTTTGCCGGTTTTTGGTGACGATTGGACCCAACAGGGGGCTCTATAATACATAAAAGATAGTGTTGAGAAGGAAGAAGCTTGGAGGTTAAAGTTCCTTACAAAATGGAGAATAGAGCAGGAAAAGCTAAGAGGTAGGAGATGTTAGAGGAGATGGCAGGCATGTCATAAGGCATGTAAAACCAAGGTCAATGGGAAAATAGATACAACTTGGTGGATGGAAATAACAAGGTAAGTTCTTTGTAAGCTCACGCATCGGATGGTAAGGGAAAAGGAAAAAATGAGGAGGAATGGCTGTAAATGGTTCCATTCAAAATCAGTTTCTTAAATGGGGAGAGTATGGAAAAGGAAAATTCCAACATGAAAACTGACTAGAATGAAAATATAATTAGTATCCAGGTGCTATTGTTGTGATAAGCACAATTAGGAAACCATGGGCCATTTATTTCTAACATCTCCCACAACTTTAAAACTATAGGCGATTTTCTTTATGTGTGAGTTTTGATCAAAGGAATGCGGTTACAGGTGTAGCTACATGGTGGATGACTCCAACTCAACAAAAACTAAATAAAGTTTTGGGGCAATGCCGATGACCATTATGTGGCAAGTTTTGGAAAAGAGAAACGCTAGAAAACATGAAAAGAGCCAATTTATCGGGCGACTATGATGATACTAAAAACATTTAGCTGTATGTCAAAGACAAATATCCTTTGATAGAAGTCCCAAGAAAATGGGAAGGAATTGTAAATATCCTTCAATGAGTACAAACCTAGACTCTACTATAAGGTAGTTAAGTGGGAGGCGCCTGGGATCAGCAGGTTACAGCGCGAATACAAATGGAGCTTGTTAAGGTAATCTAGGAATGAGTGCTTATGGTTTCTTCCTAAAGGATGCTAGAGGGGACTTAATCTATGTAGAGGATAAGGAGATAGAATTTAGTAGCAATATAACGGAAGAGAGTTCATCGGTTAACATGAAGGCCGTTGAAACTGGCTCCCGACATGTCGATCAGCAGCTAGCGCACGGCTTCGTCCTCTGTCCCTACCAACTCCCACTTGCACGAACTGCAGAGATCTTAGGATATATATGAGACAAACAACACTCTCCATAGTTAGCGGGTAATCATCTAGAGAGACTTTAATTTTGGAACACTTGGTTCTCTTAACCTTGTCTGACCTTTGTTTGAAGCTTCAGCGAGCATTGCCCAGGTGCTCCCAACATAGCGAAAATCCTATTTGAAAGTTTACAGACCTTTCCAAGCATGTTCAACCTGAATGCGACTTTTTGTGGCTGCAGGTTTTATCTCTGCAAAATGAACCTTCTTAGCACCCGAGACTCACCGTGAGCCGGGATTTTGTTTCTCTTACGATGGGACAGTGCTCCTCGGAGCGGTAAATAGACCGCTATACGGCGAACTCCATTTCTTTCCTCGAGCTATGACCAAGTTCCCTTTTATCACCTTCCCTTTGCCCATTTTCGAACTTAATATACGTATCCTCATCATTCAATTGCCCAACGAGAAATCAATAGTTTCTTCAAGCTTGGAATCAACTCGGGCGTCACTTTAAAGTCCACGGACCAGGGTGAAGTTTTGAGTCATGTCGCCCATTTCCGTTACATCAAGAACTTTATTGTTCGCTAGTCTTACCTTTCAGAAATCCCTTCTTTCGAGATTCTACAATGCTTCGCTGCTTTGTAGGCATGAAATGAAGCACCAAATCCATGACCCGGGAATCCGCACCCACTCCCACGCTACATGTCAAAGAGAGGTGTTATGAGCGTTGTCTCTTTTGCTAATGTTAGCTTGTTTATTATTCGGGCATTGATTTCTGAAATGCCCCACCTCCTGGCGAGGTCCAGCCACGTTCCCACTGAGTGATCCTTAGTCTTGACGCTCCTCGCCCATTCTGCTCCCACTACCTCTGTTATTTCTCCTGCCTCTGCTAACATTTAGCAATTCACTCGATGATTCCCGAGAACTCCCCAACCGACATCCTCACCTAGAATGAGATCACGAATCTTCTCAAAAGTGAATCCATCGGGTCTCTTGAATTAGTAGCTACGTAACCGTTAGGACCAGCACATGCAGTAATGGCGATAGTAGTAAGGCTTGGACTTCATCATCGAACTTAATTCCCAGCGACGTAAGTGCAGGCTGAATCGAATTCATTGTATTGATGTGCTCGTAGTAGGCCGCCTTCCTTCATTTTTGTGTTCACCAATTCTCTAATGAGAAAGACCTTGTTTGCTGGAATGGCTTCTCATACATGTTAGGCAGCGCTTCCATGACATCTTTCGATGTCTTCTCCTTGAGAATGTTCGCACGCAACATTCTTGGTCAACGAGAATCGAGATAACCGCCATGGCTTTCCGATCCAAACCTTCCCACTCTACATCGGCATCTTTAGGCTTGTCACCCAATACCATGTCTAACTCATTACGAACCGGCCAAATCCTGAATTCATTTCCCTGGCAGAATTTGCACCGTGAAACTTTTCAATTCGATATTTCCCGTCTTGCCATTTCAAAGCGACTAGATAGAGGTACAGTACAAGCGATCTCGGTCTTGAAGTAACTTCAAAGGAAAAATTGACAAAGCAGTGCTTACCAACAAAATTAACTTTCGGACCACCACCCCGACGAGACCAATTGGAAAAAAATTTTAGATTTTTTTCCCGGCGCTAATAATTTTCGGTGAGGCGGTATACGTCGGTGTCTTTTCCGGCGATTAACGATGCGCTCTTCGGTGGCGCTCTCTACGGTGGTGCTACTCGACGAAGGTGGCAACAACTGAATGGCGCGACCACTCGATGCAGGAAAAACTCAGCCAGACTAGCATGGTTGGGGCGCACCGATGATGAGCGGCGGCGGGGAGGCACTGCTGGTTGGGCTGCTCTCGATGACGAAGGCGCGGCGGGCCTAGAGGCTGCTCGTCTCTTTGCTGCGAATTCGGCGGCCCTTCTCTTCTCAGAAGCATCGCGACTAGCAGCCGGCAGCGTATGCTCTTCTTTGCTCTTTTCGATCGATTCTTCTTGTTCTTTGTCGGTGATTGCTACTCTTCTCCGGTACTTGAATCGCCTTTCCTTTTTTTCTTTTTTTCCTTCTCCCAGAATTTTTTTGGTGACTCTCGCTAATTTTCCCAAGGTATTATAACCTCTAATACGATACCAATTGTTGGGAAAGCGAAACAACAATAAACACACACACAAATTAGCTGAGAAAATAAGAAAACGGAACACAAGCGACACACAAGAATTTCGTGGTTCGGTCTCACGACCTAGTCCACAGTTTTGGCCAGGAGAATTTTATTGCTCTACTCTTTGTGGTGATTATAGATTATAAGTACAAGCTATCTATTTATAGAAATAGATTCGGGTTATTAGAATTCCTAACGGTCATAAGTCGGAATTCTAGCGGTCATAAGTCGGCGACTTAATCGAGGCCTCCACAAGCCCAACAATTATGTTGGGAGTTTAAAAGAATCTAATGGGATTTCATGTTTTCTCAATTTGGAAAAATTTTGGGAGCTAATGAACCAATTGAGCTTGAAGAATATGAATTGGAACAAACACGTATATACATCTGGCTTGTGATGAAGTCATACCATATTTTGAGTATGGAGAGTTTTTTAATATTGTCTTCTTTTTCTTATTTCTTTGGGGTAAAATCTTTAATATATGACATTTATGGTTCACTTCAATTTTATGGAGAACACTGCAAACTCATGTGGAAACTTCTCAACAATTATTTGATATAGAGTGGAGCAGAAATTCATTGAATGGTTTTAAAGTTAGGGTGAGTAATACATAAACATAAAATGTGACATTTTAGCTCTTGTATTACTCATTCTAAAGTATTCAACATAACCTTATTGATAAGTGCACAGTTGCATAAAGGAGATGATAGTCGAATCATGGAAGATGTTGCTTTCACTTTTATAAATTGTTAAGTATTCCAACACGTTCTAATATGGTTACATTGTTAATGGATATATATTTCATGTAGAAGATTATGATAAAAATCTATGAACTCAAAATTGTAGTGTTGTTGTAGTTGGTGAGAATGATAAAGATAGTGAGAACCTTGATTAGTATGGAGTTTTTTGACGAGATGTGATTGAGGATTGCAATTTATCACGGATAGAAGAGTGACTTTGTTTTGATGTGTATGACAAAACAAAAGGAGTTAAAATAGAAGAATATGACTTTGTGAGTGTTAATTCCAGAAGATTCTTGAAAACAAATGAGCCTTTTGTTTTAGCGAATCCAAGTATCTGGCTATTTGTTTTATGCTAATGATAATTCCAACAAAAATATTATATAGTGAGAAAGACTCAACCTCGTGATTTCTATAGGGAATTGTGAAACAAGTGGATGACGATATTACTTGATTTAGAAAATCCTTCTGAAAATGAAAATTATGCTAATGATAATTCCAACAAAGGATGACATATAGTGAGAAAGACTCAACCTCGTGATTTCTATGAGAGATTGTGAAACAAGTGGATGACGATATTGTAGATTTAGAAAATCCTTCACAAGAAAATGAAAAAGAACTGATGAGGTGAAGTATCTCTTTATGAATTAAAATATTCATTGTTATATGTTCTGATGACATGATTTCTTTTATTACTACATTGTCACATATTTTCTCTTAATGTTTTTTTACTTTTGAATCTTTACAGGTTCAAGATGAAACCATCAAAAATTGAAAATAAGGTGGGATCAACTATGAAGACTATTTCGAAATATTCATTCATCGCGTCCAGTGCTATAGGAAAGAGAGTAGGACGAGGACTTAAATCTTTGGTTGAGAAAAATAATATGTCAAATAAGGGTTTATTTTCTCAATCAAGTGATATAGTTAAACAATACATTCAGACAATTGAAGCAAGTAAGATTTTTTAAATCTACTACTCTTAATTAGCATAACTGAATTTAAATGATAATGTATCAGTAATATAATTTCATTTCTCCAAATGCTATTGGGAAGGAACGAGAACAAGAGCTTAAAAACTCTACCATGTCTGCTAGTCAAGGAGTGGAAACAATAAACAAAAACTCCATGTTTCTTGAGAAAGAGTATATGAAAGTTAATATTTCATTGCCTCCATTTACTAATCAAGTTAAGCAATACACCCAAAAAGTTGAAACAAGTAAGTTTTTAAATATCTATTGTGTTTTTAATTGCATATAAAACTGAAATTGATTAAATGTCAAAACTTTTACTAATATGATTTCTTGAGTCCAGTTTTTATAGGAAAGGGACTGCACCAAACGTCTACATTTTTGTGCTCCTTTTTAGGAAATTCTGAAAATGAAGTGGGATGTTTAAGCAAAACCTCTCTTTATCCTAATCAATGTATGCAAACTAATTCTAAAAGCACAAGATTGAATTCTACCATGTCTTCTATTCAAGAAATGTGAACTATGGATAAAAATTCCTTGGTTCTTGAGAAAGAGTATATGCAAACCAATATTTCATTACCTCCTACATCTACTGATCAAGTTATGCAACACTCGCAAGCAATTTAAATAGGTATGATATTTTGAATTTATTTATATTGTAATTTGTAGAATTGAATTTTATTTCTCTAGCTTTTACCTAATTATGCAACTGTAGGTTCATCTAATCCTAGAAAGGTCAAAAGAGTTCGAGGAATGGAGAAGTGCAAGAAGTTGCATCACCTGAAGTCGTACAAAAGCTAAAAGTTATCTTTTACAATAATCGAATAGTTGGAACAAATAGCAAAGTATTTTCGAGGCACTTGAAAAAAAAAATTCGTGATCGTAATATGTGTATTGGGAGTATCATCATGGAATGATATTAAGCTAGAAAAATTGAATCACATGTGGGCAGCTGTTGAGGTAACAAATGAAACAGACTTATTCTTTCACCGAGCATTTTAAATAACTTGATTTGTCCTTAGATTGATTTTGATTTCATTTATTTTGTTTGAACCTAGACATTATTTCTATAAAAATAGAATATAAATAATTTTCAGATGTGATGTGTTGGTTTGGACATGTTCAAGTTTTAATAGTTTTAGAGCTCTTTCTGCTTCTTTTTATCATGTTGCACTAAATATGATTAACTTTTCTTGTGAATGCGCTATATATCGTGTCTATAAGTTTCAGAAGCGAAATATTTGAACCTGTGTTAAGACTTTACTCTTGGTTTGGTTGGTCTGCCCTAGATCCAGTTGACTGTATTAAGCATGTCTATCTTTGTCTATCCATGAGAATATATGTTGGCATGACCCTTATACTATGCACAATGAAACCTAGACATCATACCTAATCAAAGTACAACTTGGTAGTTACTGCAGCATATTCATAATCCATATGAAGTTACTTCAGCCCCTTTGACAATGAAGTGCCAATTTTCTGAATATTTTCTCACCTAACATGAAACTATCTTATGAATTAGAATATAAACAACTAATTATGTTTCAATCAAAATCTTTCTTGTTCTTATATTCTTGCGTAGCATGAAATAGTTTTAGACCCCTTTTCAGATTTCAATTTAAATTTTACTAGTTAATTGATCCGCGCTTCGCGCGGTCATACATTATTTCTTATAAATTTAATTGATATTGAAAACATAAAATTATTATAGTACAAAAAGTAAAAAAATATAAATATTTTATCTAAGAAATGCATACGGAAAATCATAAAGAAAAATATGATGTAAGTCTTCTTAATTTCCTTTCGTTCTTCTCGGAGACTTGGCTTCGGAGTCCATTATATTATTATTTATTTGATTTCATAAATATATTTTCTTATAATATCTTTAAATTTAAACAGTTTAAATATTAGTCTTCAGATTCAAATGGGGTAGAACTTTTAATACATGTTCAACAAATTAACACTTGTTATAATTCTATAAATTTGATTTTGTATAATCAATATATGTAATAATCGCTTTGTCTCAACTTATATGATATTATTTGGATTTGAGAGTTAATTTTTTATATTTTAACTGTGAATTAAGACATAAAATTTTCATATTTGAAAACTACAACAACACAACATCATATGTTAAAAGTAATATATCATAATTGATAATTTAAAAGGCAATTAAAAAGATCGCGATCAAAGAAAAATTTATTTTACTCCAAAATTTGTCGTTCCAACGAATAGCACAGTTTGCACCACTACCTATCTGATTGTTTCATTCGGTAATATCACATTTGGATTCTGGATATGTGAATTTTGTGTTGCTATATCCTTCCATTTAGTGCCTGTGCCATGAACCCTAGAAGATACGCTCCATAGTGTATCACCGGGCTTAAATATCTTATTTATAATTTTTCCATTCAAAATTATATATACTTTTAATATTTATCAAAAAAAATGCTAAAGCAATTAGATATTAATTTTATAATAGAAAATTTTGTTCAATAAATAAATGAAAAAAATAGAAAGAAAATCTGAAAAAAAGAAGGAAAAAGATAAAGGCACTTCCTGCACTTCATTCATTAAAATTAGAACAGATAAATTACAAAATATTTTTCTATATGTTAGGTGTTTACGATTTTGCTCCTATGCCATTGCCACTTAATCATATTTTTAGATGCGCATCATCAAGATTGTTATAAGATGGTAAAATCTCTCTTTGTTAATTAGAGATTCTAAAAGCAAACAATTTCTATAAAATTAGTGTTAAAATATTTGTTCAAAATTTGTCTTTCATTTTTCCTATATAGTGAGACCCAAAATTACCATGTAACAACCTCTGAATGCGTTACATTTCTTAACTTTTTTACCACTAGAACCAAACAAATCTACTTTGGGTATATAGGTGAGTGGGAAAGAGACAAAAGTGAAAAAAGAAAAAAAAAAGAAAAAAAAAGGAAGAGCAATGCACACGCAGCTTATAGAAAAACAAGAGCCTACATCACTCCATCTGTTATTGTGTAAATTAGTGTATCTTTCTTTATGAAGTGTGTCCCATTTACAGCTAGATTCCATCTGTTTTTCTTATCTCCCCCTTTTATACTTAGAAATACAATCAGTGTTCATAACTCTTGCAACTCCTCCTCATTCACCGGCTTAATTATGGGTTATTCCTTCTGCCCTTATATATCCCTCTTCTCCTTTCTTCCACATATATGAATCTCCTCTTCCTCACATTTTCTCTTCTAGAACACACACACAATAAAAAATTGGCCAGTAACAATTCTAAGAAAGATATGGATCGGGTTAAAGTTCCATGGAGCTGAAGAGGATGAATTTTTACAACAGCTTGTTCAGAAACACTACCCTAAAAATTGGTCTCTTATTGGCAAATCTATTCCAGGGAGATCTGACAAATATTGTTGGTTGTGGTGGTGTAATTAGTTATCTCCTCAGGTAGAGCATCGGAATTTTACACCCGAAGAAGATGACCATCATTCAGGACCATACTTGATTCATAAATAAATGGGCCACCATAGCTCGACTTTTTAATTAGCAGACCGATAATGCCATTAAGAACCACTGGAACTCTCTTTGAAGAGGAAGTGCTCCTCTTACTGCTGATGAAGGAAACAAACTCGCCGATCAAATTTTACAAAATCAGCAGCCGCCGTTGAAGATATCCGTCAGTGCCGGATCCGCTATGCCGATTTCTGAATTTCATTTCACTTCGGGTAGCCCGTGGGGTTTGGATAGTGATCTGAGTCATCATTTTTCGTCGTCACCTCAATCTCATATGTTTAAGCTTGTTGCTAGAACTTGTGGCGTCTTTCCTTAACATCGATTAACATCTCATCTCCCGCTATTGGTCCTCCCACCTCTCTCAGCCTTCACTTCCGGGGGTTGATTTAGCTGAGACGACTCAGTAGAAAAATTCATTTCAGTTGTTGCCTCTAGCGATGCAGATTATGCCACTAGCCCAGGCCACAGATTTAGGAATATATATTAGCACAGAAAGATGAAAAGGCATTGAAAATGAAAGGTTATTAAAAATTGAAAATAGAGCAGCACATAATTGACACGTTAAATACACTAAATTAAATTATTGTATTTATTAAATTTGCTGTTACTTTTGTTAAAGGTAAACAAACAAACAATTTATATNCTAAATTAAATTATTGTATTTATTAAATTTGTTGTTACTTTTGTTAAAGGTAAACAAACAAACAATTTATATATATATAAAGAGAGAGATTTTAAAATAAAAAAAATAATCAAAAAAACCACAAAAAGATAAATAAGAATGGAGGTCATAGAAGCATGTTAATTCAGTATGTGCCTAAATACTTAAATATTATGAATATAGGAATTGACTTCCTAAGTCTGTTAAGCTCCTTCATGTTTAACTATTTGACCTTTGGATAGTAGCTCTTAATAAAATAGTAAGAACCATCAATCCTAGTGTATTTATGGATGTATACATCAGGGGTATGTATTGGTTTTAACAGGAACCTGGACCGAAAAGCATCGTTCTTTGCCTGTGAGATGTCCTCTTACCTAGCTTGTAATAACTGTAAAGTTGCTAACATAGTAGAAATGGGGTTGTTGCTGGGGTTGGAATTATGTGATCTTTGCATTTTTCTATTTTCTTTCTGTCACTTGAACGACCTACTTTACAACATTATAATTCCTTAATCAACACTAGAGAATCTGCCTGTAGGGTTTATTTATAGCATGTTAATTTCATTTTTTTTACTTAGAAATAAACTTGGATATTGTGAAATGCAAATGAAGTTGTCCGTTAGTTGAATACTTGTCATCTTAACTACTTAAATTGGATACTGAGAAATGCAAATAAAGTTGTCTATTCATTGAATACTTGTCATCTTAGTTCTTATGTATATGCAAATCAAAGTCGATCTCTAAACCCCATAAAAAGGAATAGGAATTTCAAGAAAATGTTCTTCTTTGAGAATTTATGGCATCTACATTTTGTCTGAGAAATGGCATGCTGCTGTTTGACCATACAGTTTATCCATATTGCTTGTGTTGGTCGTTCGTGTTATTTTTACATTGTAGCAAATAGATATATAAGAGTGAACTATGCTACTGTCTAAGAAAACTAGTATTTTGTGTACTCTAATTATATTTGTTGTCTTCCAACTTTAGATTTAGTTCAAATTAAGCATCCCATCAGCAATTGTTACATATACACTTGCTGCTGCAACCTTAAAATATAAATGATAAGTTGATTTGGCCATTTACTTTGCAAACACGAAAAAATTTGATAGTATCTTTTAGTGCATCAACACAACTCAATTTTTTAATTATTGTAGGATAAATTTGAGGGTGTTGACATGAATGATCATCGTGATCATATCATTGAATGGATGAAAAAGTTTTGGAACAAATGGAGAGGACACTTGCATGCAAAAATGTAAAGGACAAGCCAATCATACAGGCTCTTAGGAACATTCCAAAGGGAGTAGACAAGAAAGAATGAGTGTGGTTAGTAAAAGAACATTTTCCTTTAGAAAGTTTTCAGGTATGCCTATTAATTTAATAGTTTATTTCGACAAAGCATTTGCAGCTTGATTTTCTCCTTAGCTCCAGATACCTTTACTCCACTATACTTGAAAACAAACCTAAGTATACTGTTTAACTTTATTACAATTTTTACATTAAGCTTAGTTTTTCACAAATATAGGCGAGAAGCAGCAGGAATGCAGCAAACCGAGCTAAGTTGAAGATGCTTCATCATATTGGTAGCAAGTCAATTTGAGAGATTATTTATCAAAAGGTATTATCATAAAACCTATATTTTCCAAAAGAAAATATTGTGAGGTGCTATTTGACCTTTTTTTCTTTGATGTAAAGGGAGGGAAAGATGGAAATCCACCAGATTTGCCGACAATTTTCTTTGAAACTCATAAGAAAGATAACAAGCTTGTTGAACCTGAAGCAATTGAAAAACATGTACATTTGATAAATTGAATATGTAAATTACTTTAAATTATTATGGGTTTTGATAGAATATTTACTTATTATATGTTTTGTAGGCTCTGATTGAAGAAATAATTCAATCAGAGCCTTCTCTACCAAGCATAGAGATTGTAGAAAAATGTTGTGGACCTAAAACTCATAGCCATGTATTTGAATTTGGGGGTGGAGTAAAGGTGAAAGACTTGAAAGGTAGAACTTCTTCAAAAGCTGAATTATTTTTCGAGCTACGTTCAACTCGAGAGGAAAATAAATTCTTGAATGATTGCTTGGCTATCTTAGAAGATGAGATTAAATAAATAATGAAAATAAAAAAGTTATTCACTTCTCAACAATCCCATGTCCCGCCTATGACATCGCCCGTTTCAACTGAATGACCATTGTTTTTGTCTGCTAACCAAGTTAGTAGCACCTCTCTCTTTTTTGTTTTCATTACTTCCAATACTACAATTTTTAATACCATTAGTTAATGCAAGAAACAACCTTCATTATTGAAGCAATCATAGTGACTACTCTTTACAATAACTAGGTGAAATGTGATTTCTCTTTCATTGTTTAACTATGGATTTCTAATTTCAAATCCAAATTTGGTAGACTTTTACTTGCTAATTCCTGTTGAGGAGATGTGGCGATTTCCACGTTATTGGTGCTTTTCCCTCTTCCTTGTTAATTTGATGTATGTAGTTTGTTGGTAATCAGTGGGAGTCAATCTATGTCAAAATAGAGCATGAACTCAAAAGCTTTTAGCCTCTAATAGGAGTGGACGGAAACAATCCATTATCACTAACAAAGCCAAAAATGCTACTCGACTTTTGCGTCATTGTAGATAATAAAATACTTAATATGTAACTCTTCTATATTTTCCTAGTTTTCTTTGCATTAATTGATGTGGAACATCTTAAATATTTAAGAAAATAGTTAATGATAATTTTATATATTGTAGAGTTTTTTAATGAAAGAAAAAAAGTTCAATAAATATTTTTAAAAGTATGTGTCAGTACTTTGAATATACTGAGTAAGTGGGAGGAAACATATCTGAATATAAAATATGAACTGAAATGACAAGCAATGACCAACAGGTAAGCCGAACTGAACAACTGATATAAACAGAAATTGTCAAGATGACCCTGTCTGATGGTCAAAAACATGCCCTAAGTCTGAAATACTAAGTTTGATAGACCACAATGAACTTATCTTACCTAAACTGAACTGACTAGTGGGAGAGTCTCTAACCAACATATAACCATGTGAGCTAGACGTGGAGTCCGATGTATACACCCCACCGGTAGGATCCAATATACCTTTCCAGGGTATAAAGGCATGAATTGGGTGATCACAAAAGTCTGGGGCCAATCAGGCCAAGTAATACTGTAACCTACGTTGGCAATGTAGTTCTGGGAACCTAGATGTGCTGGAACCCCAGCCCACTCGGTGCTAAGTCCTACTCCCACTGGAAAACCTAAATTGAACTACGAGGCAGATAACTCGAAACTGGGGTCTAAGACTAATCAGGGGCATATCACTGAAAGTACCCTGAGAGCCTTATCGGACCAGATTCTAAAACTGAATTTTAGACTGGTCAGAGCTGCTTATCTGAAAGCGTCGTAACCGTCTAAGAACATCTGTAAACTGAACTAGGGTCCTGGGGCTGGTCAGAGCTATATATATCTAAAAGTCATGACCGCCTAATAGACCAATAAACTAGATTCTGAGTCTGATTCTGATAACTGGGAGGCACCACTGACACCTCGGGAAAGACTGAAGTCAAACTGATCAGTTAACACTTTCTGAATAGTGTTGAAGAGGTTCTACGTTCTAACTGAACTAGACTACTAAGAAGCTAATAGAGAACACAACTCATTCCAACAACACGAGAATTTCATAATATGACGAAATTTCAAGAATGTAAAGGGATCTCATCCAATAAGGGTAAAATCATTCTCCTCAATGGAATAATTGCTCACATATATTTATAATAAGAATTACTAGGATATTCAGCCCAAAACATACTTTGAAAAATAGATGACTAAGAAGCTAATAGAGAACACAACTCATTCCAACAACACGAGAATTTCATAATATGACGAAATTTCAAGAATTTAAAGGGATCTCATCCAATAAGGGTAAAATCATTCTCCTCAATGGAATAATTGCTCACATATATTTATAATAACATACTCAGTATATTCAGCCCAAAACATAATTTTGAAAAATAGATGGATTTAATACACAATCTTTTACTAAAATTTTGGGCTGTAAATCATCTTTGGAAAGAACAACAATTTACTTATGAATTGATGAAGATCATTGTTACACCCCATACTTTTAATGTTCAGACGACCCACTCATACATTGGCTAAGAGTTTTGTGGAATATAACACATATGAGAAAGGGCCGGGGAAGGTCAACAGAGCACAAAGTCGAGACTGTGCAGGAGAAGGCCGCACCAGCTACCCAAAGGAGAAACATTGCACGGGCCCTCGGCTGTTGGGCTCCATGACATGGCCTGTGGTCTGGTGCCGACACACGGTCCATTCCACGGACCCCGTGTCCACCATCCAAGTTATATATAAGTTCGATGTTTTTTTCATTGTTCACTTCAAATTAAAACAGAATCATGACCAGAAGTAAAAGCTACGCAAATTTTCAGGTGATTTCCTCCGTTTACGCCACGAAAATTCGCCCAAATTCAAATTGGGCTTGGGTACTGAAGTTTAAGGATTTAGGGAGTACATTGCTACAGAGTTATTTTGATGAAATTATGCCTCAGTAAATTGTGAGAAATCATGCGGTAGAGTCTCCGATATCCTGGTGAGCTGGCCTTACAAGGGAAGAGTAGTTTAGCTGCGCTCGTAGGTCACTTCATTTCTACCTAAGGAAAAAAAGATGATCTCTAAAGGTTGTGTGTACCATCTAGTTAGGTTAAGTGATGCTAAGCATCCAAACCCCAACTATCCAGTTAGTTCCTTTAGTGTGAATATCCTAAAGTGTTTCCAGATGATTTACCGAATTCCTCCCGAGCGGAGATCGATTTTGGTATTGACCTTCTTCCAAATATGCAGCTCATATCTATTCCTCCTTATAGAATGGCTCCAATGAGCTAAAGGGAGTTGAAGGAGCAATTAAAAGATCTCTAGACTTTTATCAAAACCAAGTTATCCGTGGGGTGCACCCGCCTTGTCCGGAAGAAGGATGGTTCCCTTTCGGATGTGCATTGATTATCGACAGCTGAACAAGGTGACAATTAAGAATAGGCATCCCCTCCCAAGAATTGGTGATGATTTGTTTGACCAACTTCAGGGTGCCAAGTGTTTTTCTCGTAAAGCAGACCTCAGATCTGGGTATCATTAGCTAAGTGGTTCGGGAGAGTGACATATTGAAGACAACTTTCAAGACTTGGTATGGTCACTATGAGTTTGTAGTTATGTCTTTTGACTGATGAATGCTCTTGAAGCTTTATGGATTTGATGAACAGGTACCAAACTGTATTTGATATGTTCGTAATCAGTTTCATAGATGACATTCTCATATACTCTCGTAGCGAAGAGGAGCATGCCGCTCCTTTGATGGTGGTGCTACGACTCTTAAGATTGTCTCGTTGTATGCTAAATTCAACAAGTGTGAGTTTTGCTAGACACGGTAGCTTTTTGGGTCATGTGGTGTCTAGTGAGGGGGTACAGGTGGACTATCAAAAGATGTGCGCAAAGAATTGGCCTAGACTAGGTATCCCTGATATCAGGAGTTTCTTGGGTTTAAATGGCTACTACCAGAGGTTTGTTGAAGGGTTTTCATTTCAGAACTGTTGACTAAGTTGACCCTGAAGAAAGTGAAGTCTCAATGGTCGGAGGCCTGTGAGAAGAGATTCCAAGAGTTGAAGACTCGACTACCTCAAGACTAGTATTGACCTCTACCTAAGGGCATTGATAGGTTTTTGTATACGTGACGCCTCACAGATCAGCCTTAGTTGTTTATTAATACAGCACTGCAAGGTTATACTCCCATACTTCTAGGCAGCTGAAAGTCCATGAAAAGAACTATCCGACTCACAACCTCGAGTTGGAAGCAATAATATTTGCCTTGAAGATTTGGAGACACTATCCTGGTACTAGGTCCATGTGCCTACAGTACATTTTTATCCAGAAGGATCTAAATCTACGTCAAAAAAGGTGGTTGGAGCCTCATAAGGATTATGATATGAGTGTCCTTTATCATCCGGGAATGGACAATGTGGTGGCGCATACTTTAGCAAGCTTTCTATGGAGAGTGTGACCCATGTAGATGAGGAGAGGAAAAAGTTAGTGAAGGATGTGCATCGGCTTACACGACAAGGAGTTCGTCTTGTTGACTCGATGGATGGTGGTTTCATTATTCAGAATGGATTAGAATATTCCTTGATAACCAAGGTCAAAGCTATACAAGATGAGGACCCTATTTTAGTAAGGTTGAAGGAAGCCGCTGAATCGAAGGTGTGTAGGTTTTCTCCCAAGGGAGATGGTGAACTATGATATCATGTCATTTGTGTGTATTGGGTGCTGATGACTTGAGGGAGCGAATGCTGCATGAGGGTCATGGTTCTAGATATTCTATACATCCAGGTACCAAGATGTATTCAGACCTTCTGGAAATTTATTTTGTGGAATGGCACGAAGAAAGACATAATGCAGTTTGTGGCTAAGTGTTAAAATTGCCAACAGGTCAAGGTTGAGTATCAAAGACCTGGATGTGTGTGCTTTAATATATAATAGTATTCCTACTTGGAAGTGGAAGGAAATCAATATGGACTTCATTACGGGTTTGCCTCATACTCACCAATAAAAGTAGACTCTTTTGGTGGTTGTAGACAAAGTTGACTCAAAATGAAATTTCTCATTTCCATACCGATCAAAACTACCAATTCAGTGGAGGAATATGCTAAATTATATATTTGGGAGATATTTCGGTTTCATGGAGTGCCCTGTTCCATCATATCAGATAGGTACTCAATTTACCTCCTAATTTTGGAAATCATTTCTGAAGGGACTTGGTACTTAGTTCAAGCTTAGCACAACATTTCACTCGCATACAGATGGTGGTCAGGCTGGAATGGTGGAGCATTTAGACTCTTGAGAATATGTTGAGGGCGTGTGGGATTGACTTAAAGGTAGTTGGGATAATCATTTTTCTTCATTGTATTTGCATATAACAACAACTACCATTCCAAACATTCAAATGGCTCCGTTTGAGGCTCTTTATGGTCGGAGATGTAGATCACCTATTGGTTGGTTTGAAGTGGGTGAAGCTGTGTTGATAGGACTAGATTCAGTCCATGAGGCTATGGAGAAGTTTCATCTTATAAGGGAAAGGTTAAAGACATCCCAGAGTCGTCAAAAGTCCTATGCGGAAGTGAGGAGGAGGGAACTTAAGTTGGAAGTTGATGATTGGGTGTTTTCAAGATATTCCCATGAAGGGAGTGATGACATTCAAATGGAAACTCGGCCTGTTATGTTGGCTCGTACCAAATTGTGAGACGGTTGGCAAGATAGTGTATGAGTTGGAGTTTCGGTCTGGCTTCAGTGGTAGTTTGCTATGTGTCTCTTGAAAAAATGCATGGGTGATCCAGCTGGTTGTTCCGTGGAGAGTGTAGGGTGAAGGATAGCCTCAACTACGAAGAGGTTCCAGTGGAAATACTTGATTGTTAGGTTCAGAGGATAAGAAATAAGGAAGTAGCTTCAGTTAAAGGATTTGTAGGAATCAAAGATGTTGATGGAGCTACATGGGAGGCCGGCGTATATGATGGCTAGTCACCCGCATCTATTCCCTTCCTCGATTCGGCCCAGCATAAGGTACCAGCTTCCTCCTTATTACCTGTTCCGTTCTTCATGTTCAGCTCATGTGTGTTCCAGCTTTTCATGTTACTGTATGTACGTGTGATTCATGAATTCAGTTCGGTCATGTATTTCGCCAGAGTCGTAAATACTTCGTCAATTTTCAACTTTAGATGTTCAGCATTTGAAATGTTAGTCCTATTTCCCCCAGCTTTCAGTATGTTCATTCACATTCGAGGACAAATATTCCCAAGGGGGAGATATTGTAATACCCTGAAAGTGCCTAAGACTAGACTTGGGAATTTGAAATGAGAAGCAGCAGAAAAATCTAAGATTTTACCGCATCGACTCATGGAACGAATCGCTGGAGGTCTAACGACCCATGGGATCCACCCATTGTCAGGTTCTGCCATAGGAGATTCTGTGGTAATGGGTCTAAGGAAGACCCACTGGTTGATGTAACGGGTCACGGGTTGAAGTCGTTTTTTGTCCCTTTGGTGCCAGAGTGGGATGGTATTGCAATGGCAATTTGGCTCATTGTAAGGAACAACGGTCGTGGAAAGTACTAGTGAGAAGGTGCTGTGGAATGCTCAGTATAGAGGTGACCCAAGTACTCGTGAGAAGGTGTAGTGGAAATTAGCCTAGAAGCAACGTATGGGGTCCAATGACCTGTTGTTTGAGGTACGAGCCGTTCGGTGGACTCATGGTAGAAGCCTGCACCTTGGTGAGGGTTCGCAGATGAGGGGAGGCAATAACGAATCATTGTTTGATGTAATGACCCGTTCTGTCGAGTCATTGTATCAGACCTGAGTAGTTAAGAAATGGAGGAAGTAAGGGATGGATACCATGAGTCGGTATCAAAGGATGACCGGTGGTATCAATCGTTGTCACCAAGTGCTGTTGTAGAAATTCAGACTTTTCATTAAGGGTGCTTACAATTTTCAAGCTCTAAGGTCCTAAACTAAGTCTTTTTAAGCTCAGTTAGAAGGATTTTAAAAGAGATAAACCTATCCTAAGCCTTACTATTCCATGCTCGCAAATTAGAGTTCTTCCTTGAGATCAAACTTGAGAATTCCCCAATTTTTCTCCAATTTCCTTTGGGTTGAGAAGGAGTGTAAATTAGATTTACCCGGGTATGTGATGCTATGAATGAGAGTTCCTTTCACTCATACTATAAATTCTTCTTCAATTCCATGGATTTCAATTCTAGATTTAAGTTCATGATCTATTGGGGTTTATCTCTAATTTGTGAAATTCTCTACGATCGATCTATGGGTCAATTTGCTTCATGTATCAAATCATGATTTAAGATCTACTGGAAGATTTTGTTACCTATTTTATTTATTAATTCATAATTTTAATTTTTAATTAAATTATGCCCAATTATGAAAGGTTTCATGAAAAGTCTAGTTAAGATTCTATTATGATTTTGATCTTGCTAAGTATAATTTATGATTTATGATTCATGTTATGATTTCTCTTCAAGAAGTCTTCATGGAATTATGAATATCAAGTATATAAATTTTAATAAGTATGCATGGTTTTCGTGATTTATGGATTTATGACTCTTGGCCAATTCATGAGCCCTTATTCATGGCTAATCATGCATTTCGCGGATCCATCATGTTATTGTTTATTTGGCCATGAAATTCATGAATGATTTCACGGTTATTATACGAGCCTCACGTGCATGCCCTTTAGGAGCAATGTCAGCACCGAGTAGACCCAGCGTTCAGGTAAATCCCATGAAGTACGTGCCACTATAGGTATATATATGTAGGGCGATCCATCTTGATGACAAATTCCACGATAACAAGAAATCGAAATTAATCGTTCGATGTCTGCTCGTTCTCCCCTCTTCACCCCAATGAACAACATGATCTTGACCTATCATTTGTTCAATTTATTCGATTTGATACTTAGTTAATCGCTTATATTTATGTTTTCATTGATACCTAATCAATAACGAACCCGAATGGCTTTAGGGCCAATTCCATCAATTTTGGTTGAGGCAAATTTTACTTGTTCATCTCCAACTAATCTAGCTCCCCGAAATATATAACATATTTGATCCTTCCTTTTACTAGTCTTCTCGGCTGGAATCATAAATCCTCTCTGATGATCTTTTCTATAGGTAGAACTACAGGAGCGATCTAAACTTACTCCTCTCTAGAAATAAAAAAACTTTCAAGAAAAGGAGTCTCAAGAATACCGAATGTGCCAAACTTATGATATTTTTTATTTGATTTTAAAAAGTCGTTTATAGGTAGCGGAAGCATATATGTTTTTTCCATTTAAGTCTTCCAGCTTTTCTTATAGCTTTCGAGAGGAGTATTCCCTTTGCTGCATTGTTCGAATGGAGTCTTTAATAATCGCATCTCTTTTTCTTTCAAAAATCGTGTGATTCTTTGAACAATTGAAACATCTTCACAATTTCACCCTTGAGTTGAATGATCGATCGCGCTTCTTCGATCAGACCAGAACCAAGAGCTTCCCTCTTCCTCCTAAGCGAGCAAGAATCAGCTGCTCCGCTTCAGAAAGTACACGGATAGCTGCCAACCAAGTATAAAAAATAAAGAGAGAAAATCGATATGAATAGGGATAGGCAAGTCCCATTCAATCGATTCCTACTCCAATTCAATAGGGGAATCAAACATTTAACTATTTATGATGTCTCTCATGGGGACGGAAATAAATATCGGGCAGGATTCCCTCAATCAAAGACAGTTCAATTCGATCTTAGTCGATCTAAGGTTTACCGTCTCTCCGGCCCCGTTTCGGTGCACTATTGGAGAGCTCACTGGGCCCGCCTCTTTCTCAATCAAAAATGGAAACTAGACTATTGAACGACTCCATCTATCACTTACGTCATTTCTAAAAGGTCAGAAAATCTCAAAATTGAATTTAAGCATGAAACATCGTTCCGTCATCCAATATGCTTCTATCTAAGTGATTTCATACCTTACTACTCCCCTCCGTCACCCTTCTAAGCTCCTTTGCCCTATGCCTTTAGTCTCGTTTTGAATGATCCTTTCACTCTTCTCGGGCGAGCGAAGTAGTTCTCGGGATTATATGGAAGGAACATCTGCTAAGAATGGAATGCATTGATTTGGGGCACTTCTTCTCCATATTTACTAAAGTGGGAGGACTTCCATAGAGTCATTCATGTTAACCCCCGCTTTGTGGTACTATTCCGCCTAAGGCTTTGGGAGCCTGCATTTGCGGGAGCTAAGGCCATACCCACATCGATCTTGGGCAAAATTATATGCCCAAGTGATACTCAAAATGCTTCATTTCGACTTTTTATCTATCGTTATTTGTACTTTCTCATGTGATTTGTAGTTAAATGTGAATTTATACTAACCAACATGATTAGTGTTGTTTTGTAGGAAAATGTAATTTTAGGAAGCTAAGATGCATGTGGGAGAAATCGGAAGGGTCTCTGGCTTAGCAAAGGAAAAGGCCAAGGAAAACAGCAATAGCGGGGCTCCGCTGATGAGCTGTGTCATGCTGCCATCGCGGAGGCATTCTGCTTCGGATGAGTTAATTTGGCAAAGTTCCAGTGTAGGTCCACGTTCTGCTGTGGCACATTGGGCATAATTACTGGAACATCGAATTCCAAGTGAGGGTTCGCGCCGGGCTGTGGCACGTTGGCCAAGCCCCGCGTTGCATGCCGTTGGAACGCTGAGGAGCAAAAGCTGAAGGATCGGATTGCAGAGAGGGTCCGAGTTTGCTCCGTGTCACGGAGGTAGTGCTCCGCGATGCACTCCGTGACACATTGCTTGTTGGTCTTAGAAAAATTTCCAATTAGCAATAGTACGCTAGGTTCATTTTTTAATTATTCTGACTTAGTTGAGCAAAGAACGTGGGTTACAGGTTGAGGGGACAAAAATCCTAGGGTTCTTCTCTATCTCTTTCTCCTTTATTTCAATTGTTTGTAGGATTTACACTATTTGATGATTTTTAATCCACAAATGAGTGGCTAAATTCATAATTTTTGCTAAGGTTAAGAATAATTGTAGAGGATTGTAATTATTGATCATTTTGGTTTTTCATCTTTTCTTCCATGGTTGTTCTTCTATCAATTTTTGTTCTTACTGCATTAATGTTTGGCCAATGTTAATGTATATCTAAAAAGTCCGATTTCTTCAAAGAGAAAAAAAAATTGGAAAGTTAGAATTGGTAAGATATGATCTCTTCTTAGTTTGGGAAAATTGAGAATTGATTTACCTTCGTAATAGAAATATATATCTCGAAAGTCGTATTAAGTCAATTACGGAATCGGTTTTGTATGGCTTTAACATGAATTTCTTTTTGCACTGGCAGAAATGTAGGTTGAAGGTTCACATTCTTAAGTTAGTTGAATACGAAAAGTTTTAATCAATAGTCAATCTGACTAGCAACCGAAGGAAAGATTAACCGAATTGTATCGATAAATTACTCCCTACGTGTTCGATTTAGCCTCAGTATGCTCATTACTATAGTTCAGACTCACAATTTGTACTTTATTTTAGATTAGTATAAATTAGAAACAACTCTCAAAATCTTCTTAAATTGTTGTCTGCATTTTTAGAGTTAGAGTTCAACTCAATTCGATTATTACCTTGACCAGTCCTTGTGGGATCGATACTTGGCTTACTTTAGCCATTTTACTACTTGTTCGATCACTTGCACTTGTGTGTAGAAAAAGGAACAGACCGAACAAAGTTTTTTTTTGGCGCCATGTTTAGGACTGACAATTGTTAAAATTGTTTTCTCGAGTGTTAGTGTACAATTTCTATATAAGTGCTGACAAGTATTTGGTCTTGATATTAGTTTTAAATTCTTTTTGATTTTTCCTGATACCCTTCTTGACATGACATCGTGGAACACAGATGGCTTAAATGGCTGATACTCATATTTTGGCGAATCTTGTTTTAATTTCGGAGGACACCACTTGTGGCAACACTGCAACACGGTGCAACATATGTGGTGGTCAAGAAGGTTATTGGAATGGTTGTCCAAATGCATACCCTCCCCCGAACCCCTACTATGATCCTTCTGTTGTTTTTGACGAATACAGGCATGCTGAAAATGAGGACTTGGGACGCCAAGCTCGAATATAAGACATGATAAAACACCTCCTTGAGCAATCAAAAGCAATGAAGGAGGCGATGGCAGTATTGAGAATTCAGCAAGAGGAGAATGCAGAGGCTTTAGAAAGGATGAGTGTTAAAGTCACGGAGATGATTGCAGAGGTTGAAGCTTGTGATAAATTGCAGGTAACAGTTATACGCGATATTCAAGAGGAACAACAAGAGGAAGACAAGGGTGAATTTATGGATGAAGCCCGACAATTAGAATCTCTTGAGTGTCCCCGTGATGGGCTCACACTTATGGAAAGTTCATGCACGGAAGAAGAGATAGAGTATACCCCATTTGACACTAATGGAGAGACAGATGTTGATGCGGAGAAGGTAACAAGTAAGGAGGTCAATAACAATGAAGCTCATAGCGTCGAGGTGTATTGGACCCCACTCAAGCATTTTTCTAAGTTGAGTTTGGTTGAAGACATAGAAAATAGAGTCTTCCAGGCTTATAGAGAAATGTCTAGAGGAGGACCAAGCCCCGTATATTTTGAAATTTGCTGACTCGGAGAGACAAAATGACTTTGCTTACTCGAGGGTCAATAAGTTCAAAAGGCAATACTTCTTAATCCTTACAATTTTTCACCACCACTCCTAGAACATAAGACGGAAATTAGAGAAGAAATTAGGGGTGAGATCATATCCTCAAAGTAGAGGAAAAGCGGTGAAACGTAATACGTCGCCGCGACGTAAAATTAGCGCTACTTGGGAGCAACCTATACCATATTAATTTCTTGCATTAGAGTTGATTTTATTTATTTTTCATCTTTTGTTGTTTTGGTGGAAAGTTAAGTACAGATGGACGGGAAGTCTGAGTACCCGTGGAGGAGGAAGCTAGCAAGCGTAGCAAGAAAAAGTGTGGGGTCGAACACCCACTTGTGCAAAGTTGAAAGAAAGCATCCTCATAGCTAGGCCTAAAAGGTCTGGGAGCATTCCTCACTCTCGTTAAATGTTAAGTTGAGACTTGAGGAAAATTTAAAATTTTTGTGCTTAACGATTTTTGGTGAATGTAATGCGTGTGAGAAATAATAGAAAGAAAAATAAATAAAAAATGAAAATTGAGTGCATTGAAACCTATGAATTCTAACCAATTTATTGTAGTGAAATGAATTGTCAAGTGGAACGGAGGGCAGAAATGTAAAGAATCGCAAAGGAAAAAAATTGAGGTGAGAAAAATAAAAAGTGCAGATAGAGGAGCTTCATGCGATGGCTCCGTGTCACGGAGGAGGGCCTCCGCATTACTCCTCTGTGACACGTTGAAGCCAATTCTGGAGTTTTACAAATTCCAGAACACCTCCGCATTACCCTCCGTCACACGTTGAGGTACATTCGCTCGGGTCACACCGGGTAACTGCGACCCGTGCGAAAATCCTCCCTTAACCCCGAAATCCCCTTATTTTTCCCATTTCCCACTCCTCTGCGACAAATCCCCCTGTGTCTCCTCCTTCCCACGTGACACGGACCTAGAATCAGCCCTTTCTTCAACTTTCTTCAAGTTCATCGAATTAAAGGTATGTTCTTGAACTAAACCTCAATTTTTACTAAATTTTCGATTTTGAGCATGTGAGGTGAGTGCAAACCTTTCCCTATGTAAATTAAGCTTGAATTATTTGGGTTATTGTTGATTGATGTTCGTAGTATCGTTGTGATTATATGAACTCGATAAATACATGCTTGATCGAATTTTTGTATAAATTGGTACCTAGGGCTAGAAGTTGAATAGGAAGAAGCTAAATTGGGTTGAAATGTGAAATATTCTGGGTTGTGCATGTTGGGTGATGTGATTTATGTTGTGATTAATGTTGAACATGCTAAATAAACAAGGGATTTTCGGGAAGATGAAATTGGTGAATTGCATAGGTTCTTATTGTTGAAATTTTTTGACTAAGTGCTATGTGATGAAATGGAATTGGTGGTGATATTGTGAGTAGTTGTACGAAGTCTGAGTAGTAAATAGAATTTATTCCATCGAATTATCTGAATGCACGAGGCATGTTGATTTATAAAATTGGAAAAAGAGGATTGTCTTGCCGAATTGGTTTAATTGTGGCTAAAGACTAAGTGTGGGGTGGCTTAACTCTACCCAAGCTTAAATGAAGCTAATTTTGATTTGAATAACATTGGGACTGCCTGCTTTATTTGACAGGAAGGATATCGAGCGGTGCAAGACCAAGGGAAAGTGCGCATCTACATCGGGCGCTGGAGAAAGAGAATTAGATCAGAACAACAGTCCCAGCAGCACCAGCGGTTCCGCGAGGCCAACGCCACAATACGGAACACGATGGGTGACTCGATCATAAAGAAATGGTATGCAAAGCACAAGGAGAACAAATACTGAGGAGCAAGGGAGCGCGGCACAAAGAATTCCCGTAATCGTACACTGAATTGACACTGTCGGGCTGAACTTCATTTTTGAAGAGCCTGGGAGTGCACTCCCAGCTGATTCGGGAGTTCTACGCCAACTGGAACCCGACACTGGCAAATACACCGTCAATATAAGGGGCAGGTTGTCACCTTGAGCCCCATCACCTTAATGCCATCTTGGGGGCGCGCGGAACACGCCCATGTACTCCGGCAGCTGAACATAATCTCACCTTAGGATATCAGATGCACTATGTGTGGAGCTCCGTTCGACAATGCGGGTGGAGTGGGCATAAGGAGAGGGGCTATCATCATAGCAGACTGCCTTAGTCTCAAATGAACAGGGAAGCCATGATTTGGCTGAAAATTATTTAGCCGCTCGATCCTTATTTGTTCCTGCCTGATCCCGGGGGTGCACATGACAGATGTCACCCGGGATCATGTGTGCTTGGTTTATGCCCTGATGAAAGGGCTGGAGATTAATGTT
The DNA here is from genome assembly GCA_018107945.1 of Datura stramonium. NCBI lineage: Eukaryota > Viridiplantae > Streptophyta > Magnoliopsida > Solanales > Solanaceae > Datura > Datura stramonium. The sequence goes on along the minus strand of JACEIK010000578.1, from coordinate 55,034 downwards.
AGGACGGTGATCATCTCTGCCATGAAGAGAGCCCGTTTGCATCAAAGGCACAGGTACGGGTTTGGTAGTTTGCTGACCACGTTCCTGAGGGGCTTGGATACCGAGAAAGAGGCCCTGGACTACATCCCGCAGATGGATAGGCATGCCTCTGACGTCACAAAAACAAAGGCACCCGACACCACTCACGGGCCAGTTCTCACACTAGCCGAGCGACATGCTCGGGATGATCAGTATATGGACCGCATGTTCGGGATGCAGATGCTGCAGTTACGCATAGGTGGGAGGCCAGCAAAAGAAGATGAGTTGTGGCAGCTCAACTTGGACTACCCCTTCGGCGAAAATGCTCGGGCTCTATGCCGAGTGGGGCTAGCTTTTATGGAGCCTGTAGATGATGATGTCCCCACCAATGAGGAGACACGCTGTGAGGACTCAGATATTGAGTCAGATGAAGACGGCGGGGGCGATTCAGATATGGGGGACGAGGCAACGGCACCTGACAAAGAAATTGAATACTTTGATTGATCAGGGAGTTTCACCACCTACTTTTGTGCTATGCTGAATTTTGTGAACACTGGGGACA
>JACEIK010000577.1:381767-413472 GCA_018107945.1 Datura stramonium | reverse complement strand
TATATATCAATAACTACGTACAATACATATTGAATTCTATAGTAATATGTAATCTTTGACATGCTTTGCTGAATTTCATACTGTACAGGATATACCGCTTCTACGGTCTAATAATACCTCATGCCCTCTCTTATCTCTTCATTGGATTTTTTTCCCATTCTGAAAGTAACAAACATATATGCACTTTAGTTATGGCCTGTTATTTGCAATTCCGCCACTCTTGCAGTGTGGGGTCAACATTCGAATCTTGTGGCCTTACTTGGAATTATATTAAGAGCCCACGACTGTCTGCTGGGCCTTATCTCTAGGCCACACTAGATTAGACGCTCTACGGTCTAATAATACCTCATGCCCTCTCTTATCTCTTCATTGGATTTTTCCCATTCTCGAGTAACAAACATATATGCACTTTAGTTATGGCTCGTTATTTGCAATTCCGCCACTCTGCGCAGGGGGTCAACATTCGAATCTTGTGGCCTTACTTGGAATTATATTAAGAGCCCACGACTGCTGGGTCATCTCTAGGCCACACTAGATTAGAGTCTCGTATAGGTAGTTTCTTAATCTCCGCCGGCGGGACATACCGCAACATTCTCTGAACTGCAATCTTACTGCCTCTTAACTGTTAGTCCGAGGCCTAGTCCTTAACTCACGATATTTTATTAATTCAGGGGTGATTCTAATTTCCTCACAACTGCATTCCCCGCCCCTTCCCCTTATCTCGTTTAAGCCGAGCTCTAGGATTCATGTACCCGCTTTCATTGTAAACAAGGTTACTGGTCAAGCCTCAACTTATTCTTCCGGCTTGCAGTCGACCCATCTGATTCACAAGACCTCCTCGCTCTTTCGGTACCACAAACGAAACCATAACTATTATTTTGCATGTATATTCTGCAATGGTCAACGATATGGCGACTTGGCCTTTTCCACTAAAACTTGACTATTACTAGGCGTTCATCAATGATAGGTCTCTTACACCTGCTTCGAGTAAACTAGCAGTCTTACATGCTCTTCGGGTTTATTACCATGAGGGTCTGCAAACTTACATGCACCAGCTCTTTACGCTTTCTAACACACAATCGGAATTAATCTCAATCTATCTTCACTTATCGCTTTTTTTGGGCAACCTCACCTCAATTTAAGTGCCCCTTTACTATACTGAAATCAAAATCAAAAGGTGGGAATAGCCTTTTCTTATTGCAACAAAACGAAGACATGGAACCGTACTCCACATTTGAAAAGATGAAGGTGGAATCCCGCATTTCTCTTTCTCATACTTATCCGATAACTGCTATTGTCTATTATCTTAATCGATATTATATATATAACAAATAAATCAACTTCGTAAGTACAAGTTATGCTTATAACTTCCTGGTCTGAGGGCGAGTGGCCGTGGCTATCCTGAGGCGCCTCGTCGTGCCAAACGGCCTCCTAATGTGGTGGGACTCGCCGAGAGGGCCGTGATAAAGCCTCATATCGCCCTCGCACGGCCGACTTTGGAATGAAGCCGAGGCATCCCGCAGTGCCTCCCGCTTGCCGTATCTATTCTTCTGCCTGTGATAGGGTATTGCTGATTTGTCTTTGTATCTGTAATCAAAGAACATGGTATGTTTTTAGGGACTCAACCATATATTGTACAAATTTCATAGCACGACTGAATGAGAAAGAAGAGTAACCATCCTATCATGCCTCGCATCCTCCTTCCTATAGTATGTGGTGCACAACGCATCCATAGACAAGACTCTACTTAGCACGGCTTGCGCACTTCGGGACATGACTCGCTCGATACCAAGTTTGTCACGCCCCACCTAGGGGCGACCGGCACCCGGTGCCTGGATCGCACCGGTAAGCTCTAGGCACGTTCGTCGCCCGGCTAGCTCTTGCTTCGATTTCGGAACAAAGGGCTATATAATAGCCGGGAACACAGCCTCCGGCCGACCGGGGCCTATAGCCACCTTCCTGTAATAACAGCTAATCCTAACATACTTAAAACAAGGAACTCTATGCGGGCCGACAAGGCCACCATGTTGTCTAGTCATCTGAAACTCAACATAGAGAATGTTGAACAACTACGTGACCGACAAGGTCACCACTACTATCAGACTATGGCCCCACGCGACCAACTTAAACAGAAATGCTAAACAACTAAACAAACCGCACGACCTCACACGATCGCTCATTGACCACACAGGGAGATAAATATATACACCCGCAAGCCTCTAAGTGAGTACCGATAAAATGTTGGGACAGGCCTCAAATTCTCTACCCATACCGCAATAAAAAGAAATAAACTGCACCTCGACTATCAGCCTGGATGACAGGAGTTGATGACTCTATAGCTGGTTAGGACTACGAGGATTGCCTCCTCGTCTATGAGTACCGCAGTAAGTAATGCAAAGACTCCCAATGGGCGTCAATACCGCTGCACGAGTATGCAAAGCAACCGAATACAATCAATACGATAATATAACTAGTAATTCAATAGCGAGATAACTGAACTGTAAGAACTGATATAAGCTCGATCAAACCTTTTTGTACCGGAGAAGGTGAGCTGCATCAGACGCGCCTAAGATACCGTCTATTAACTAGTATATAGCACATAAATACATATATATAGCAAGCAAGAGCCAATACGAACCTTCATGTTTGATGGCGCCAAGAAAGCAAACAATCTATATACCCCTACCCGGGTCAAAACCACCCAAAATAAGTCACTCCACTCATCTACTAACTACGAGCGCCTCTGCCGCTCCCCGGGGTCTCCGGCTCGGTCCATAGCCTCCGGGATATAAATAACCGTGCCGAGTCCGGAGGGACTCCTGCATCAGACCAGATCCGAAACGCATCTGCACTGCCTCGGGCGCTAGTCTCACAACAGGGCTTTCTGTATAGCAATCAGCGCATGAATCCGTACCGCTTCCTTGGGCGCTAGTCGCACAACAGGCTTTCGTATATAATCATGCGCATGAATCTCGTACTGGCCTCCTTAGGCGCTAGTCGCACAATAGGGCTTTCGGTATAATAATGCGCGCCCGATATGGGGAAAGCGTCATCCCATCTTCGTCCAAACTCTGGGACTCCATGCCACTCCTTGGAGGACGTAAACCAACCCGCTCGGGCGACACGACACAACCCAGGCGGCGAGGACGCTCAAAAAGGGTTCCCCTCACGACACAACCAAGCTCCCAACAATCAATAAGCACATAAATAGAAAGTATGTTCAACTGAAAAGTACTATCCTAAATCTGATTTCTCATTCTCGATCTCTTTCGTATTATAATCACTTTTTTTACATGATGAGTACCGATTCTTTAATGCTTTATACCGAATCTCGAAATCAGATCTAGCCGCATGGCTAATTTGTAAATAAGATACTATCTATCTATATATGGCTAATCAGAGATGGGGCATATCATTTGGTTCGAATGGCTAATCTGTATCCGTGATACTATCTCGTCTATCTCGATTTTACTTTACTAACTTGTATTCGAATATCTCGTGTCATATTATACTAAAAACATGCTTGCTAATCATATAATAGGCTACACCGGACTGAAATGCTAACTGGGGCTATTTGGCGTATGCGTTTCTATCTTCGGATTGAGGGCGATAAGTAACAACGCAAACTGCATTCTACTAAACTTGCTCAATATTCAATACTCAACTCCGGTAGTTCTATTACGGAGTCTACTATGATATACAAGGATAAAGCTACTAACTTGCCGGAAACTGCTTTATACCTTAACCTCGGTTATCCGACTATCGGACGAAGCTCGCTCGCACCCAGCTATTTCTCCCAACTGCATTAACATATATAACAATTAGTACTAAATACATCAATACTCTGAATGAAAATGTCACTTTCGATATATTTATAGCCTAAACTTAGGCTTATCGTAAGACGGTCGAAAAACTTGCTATTTCTAAAGTCCAAGGGAGAAGTATTCACTTTAAGGCTAGGAGCACATTGACACTAATTTGGAGCAATTCTACTTAACTTAGCTCCTCGTGAGCTCGACGGTTTGTTGGCCGAATTTCACAAACTAAATCCGTAGGAATGCTCCCCTCGCCGCTAAATACCTCGGTATCTGAGGTTAACTTGGATTTAGACTACGTTTGATGGCGTAATCGAGCGATATTTATTACTTTTTAAGCGTGCTTCTCCGGTCTCTCGGTTTCGGAAATTATTGGATGTATGATATGAAATAACTGAAGTGGAGGCTTTATATACTTGGGTTCGACAGGCCTAACGTGTCACAGCCAACGCGGAGGCCCCGCCTACGTGACACGCCGCCATCGCGGAGGGGTTCTGCCCCGGCTCCTTCCGTGATGGTTCGACAGTTTCCGTCCGATCTTTTCCCTAGCCTTTTCCTAGCATGTGTGGCTTTCATAAAACTCTAACCAACACGCGAATAGGCTATCTATGTGCCCGATTTTACGGGTGTAACACCCTTGCTTTTGGTTTCCACCCCAAGAAAATTGGGTGGCCCTGCCAATTTCTGTTGGAGTTGTGTCCGAAATTCCGATTGTTCCGCTGCACATTCCCAACAAAATTTACCAATTCCGATTGCCTCCATAAGATTCCCCGTATTGTGCCCAGATACTACAAATTTCGCACCAACTTGGAGCTTGCTAAACTATATTAACTCCTGGCCTTGGTGTTGTGTTTCATACTCAGTTTATTGAACTGGAAGTCATCATCCGATGCCGGAATGAAGCTAATCAGGCTGCTGGGCCACATTCATTCCATCAACCTCTATCAACCCCGATCTCTTTCGCCCTCTCGATGACTCGTGCCACTGGATTTCTTTATGCAATTCGCGTCACAGAGTATACAACTCATCATATGTCTTCTCCAAGGCTTGCCCACCCGATGCGGAGTCTAGTAATATTTTTGTGTGTGGGTCTAGACTTTCTACAAAGGTATGACCCAAAGACTTCATTTGATCGCCGTGACGGAGCAGCCAACAAGGACTTGACCTTTCCCAAGTCATATACATGTTCTACCGACTTCGCTTGAACCGAGTATTTCACTGCAACTTTGGCAAGCCTTGCCCGAAGGGAAAGAATCGAGCAAGGAACTTTTTATCGAAGTCATTCCACGGGTTAAGTGGAGTTCGGTGGCTTCAAACTCTTCAACTACATTTTTGCCTCTCCCAACAGCGCAAAATGGGAAGGGGTCAATCAGACATAATCTATGGACCGCCTGGGGACAAACATGTCACTAATCTCTAAAAAGCTCAGAAGTGCCGCCGTGGGTCCTCATGTGCCATCCTGCTGGAATTGACCACTAGAATGTAAATAACCGCACCATGCTCGTTTTAAGCTCAAAGTTCCCTCCAAAGCCTCGGTTTACTGGGATACCGAGTTCACATTCGTTGCTAGTGGGATTGCTACTTCAATCGGTCTACCGCCATTGCTTCGATGACAATTGTGCTTATCCCGCGGTGGTTGTTGTTGTACCTTTCTTTAAGTCTCTAGCTTTTGCTCTAGAGCTACTCTTCTTCGCAAATTGATTTGACGTTTTGTGTTCAAGCAACGGTTCCACAAGCTCTCTATTTCTAGCCGTGTGACAACCTCGTCGTCACCCGCAATAAGTCGACTAAGACCAAGTTTCTCAACACTTAAGGAAATTTTAAAAATCACACAAAAACAAATAAATTATCAAAACTTCGCCGAGTCCCCGGCAACGGTGCCAAAAACTTGTTCGGCCCATTTGCGCATACCACAAGTGTACGGGTCGTGCAAGTAATATATTGGCTCTTTTGAGAACCAATGTCGAACCCATAGGGACTGGACCCATTCCTCTAACTATCCATTTCTGAGTCTCGATCTTGTGCCACCTAAAATGTTGGTTATAGACGTTTTCGAGGGAGATTTAATTAAGTCTAATTTTGGTCAACGACATATTCTGAATTCACTCTAGGAGCAACATAGCGTTAAAACCAGATAATCATGCGATACTATAAACTGCAATGGGTTAAGTATGAAACTATTGATTGTCGTCTCACATTATTAGAATTGAATGTTCATGATCTTCGAAGCCTCTAAACACGACCAACTAGCCTCACCGCATCATTGTGAGCGTAGGATGCTAATTCTAGTTCGTGGCAATCAATTATGTTGTGGTTTATGTGCAAATGATTAGGGACTTTCAAAATCTAATCATTTAACTCAACTTAGCCTCACAACTACTTCTTCGAGTGGTGATGCGATAAAACCCAAGTTGGTCTTTAAATCATCCCATTTTATCAACCAAGCAAGGTGATAGGTATATCTCTATCCTAACACAAAATTATATCGCTAGGTACAAACATGCTCCTTACATTCTCATGTCCCGACCTAGGTAAATGCTTTCTCAAGCATAGGCCTGGGGCTAACATGTATGTTTTCATGGTGATCAATAATAAAAACAACCAACAATCCGTTAATTGCAAGACAAAAACAACAACAATCAATAACTTAATTCCAACACAAATTCATACTAACACAATCATAATTCATGGCTTCAACCCTAGAGGAAGGGTTCTAGCCATTCATGTTCGTAAACTACAAGAAACTACTACTAAATTAACATACTTACAAGAATTGATAGATGAGAAGGGAATTTGACAAACGCTAGCTGAGTTCTCCCACTTCTCCCTTCAATTCTAGGTAGTTTCCTTCTGTAATAAAATCGTGACCAAATGGTATTAAGATCTAAGGGACCGATTTATAGTAAATGAGAAACGGTATAATTTAGCCTGTCGTGGAACGGCTCCGTGTCACGGAGTGTATCTGCGCACTGCCTCCATGACACGAGGTAACGCGGGAGGCTCGGAATTTTCTCCGCATGCCAACACTGAGTGTCACCGCGCTGCCGCCGTGACACGCCGCCCCATCGTAGCGCTACCTTCCTCCGCCGCCAAGCACGCATGGAGTGGCACGTTGCTAGCACGCTGGAGCCTGCCTGCTGCCTCTTCTCGCATGTCTGGCGTGGGCATGGTGACGCCATGGTCGCGCAGCCTACCTGCCGTGGCATGTTGCCAACGCGTAGGTGGGCTGTTTCGCGCACCCTCCTTGCCGACTTTCGCCATTTTCTCCCGACTCCATTTCTCTTTTCACCAACTTATAAATTATTCCTCAAAATCATTGAAACCTACAAAACAAGGAATAATCATGTTGGTTAGCACATATATTCACATTTACATAAAATTACATGAGAATGTAGATAATTAATTAGATAAACAAGACTAAATTAAGGTATAAAGCATTACTCGGGCATGCTATTTTGCCCGAAATCAAAGGCAGCTGGACCGAGACATTGTATGGGGCCATGAGGCCAATAAAATATAACCTACGTCAGCAATGTAGTTTTGGGAACCTGCGCTGAACCCCGACCTCTCAAGTGTCCTACTCCCACTCGGATAATCCTACCATGACTACTAATGCTAAGCGCATAGCTCGATACTAGGGGCACAAGACTACACTGGCTCGTGTGGATACTTTCTCGAGAGTACCCTAAGAGTCTTGTCAGACTGAATTTGAAACTAGTGTTCTATCATTGGTCGAGTTTTTCATCTCGCGTAGCCATAGTCATCTAAAGAACAAACAGAGGCTAAAGCCGCGGTTCTAAGACCTGACGTAACTACTTACATGGAAGTGTCGTAACCGGCTTAAAGAACCGATGTCCCGAGTCTAAATTCTGATAACTGGGAAGCATCACTAACACCTCAAAATTAACCGTGGTCAAACCGATCGCCCCACATTTTCCGGACACATTGAGGTTGCTAAAAATCTCGATTGAGAGTAGACTAACATAACTGACGAGAGTTTAACATAAATTAAATCTATGTACATCCCAAACTGATAGAACTAAGCTATACAGAAAAACTAGTTCAACCTACAAGATTCTAATTTCTACTTAGCTATGAACTAGGGCTGAATCATTCTACTAGATACAATCTTTCACAAATTTCTAGCAATAGGGAATAATAAAGTAGTTAAAATCATATGAAATATTCCATGTGAATCCACAAGAAATCTTTCAAAACTTTTCATACTTCAAGCTACGGCTATAACCTATAGAGAAAATTTGATAAGGTTTTTTTTAGGGAAAAAGGGAATAACTATTCCCTTGTTGAATTACCACATACCTGGTGAAGAAATCCTAGAGAGAATCCTTTAAAATTTGAGAAGAAGTCGATACTCCTAGTTCTAAACCCCGAGAGTTTTTACGCTTTGAGTTTAAGTATCTAGAGAATGGGTGAGAGGAAACGTCGATCACATTCTTTAACTCCCTCCTAGATGAGCCCTAAAATGACGTAGTTTAGAGTCTAGGGTTTAGAAAATTGCGGCACCTTTAAAAATCTCATAGAAAATCACCCCACGGCCCCAATGAAAGACTAGACGAGTCGTGCTCATGATCACCACTCATGGTCCAACCTCGTAGCTGCACGCCCAAAATCAACCGTTGGGACCATGGGTGACATAACGGGTCATTTGTGGTGACCACGACCGTGGTCACCTCTCGTCCTCAACACTTCTAGAAATCACCAGGGGGTCACCACGGGCGATACCACGACTCGTGGTGTTCCCAATGAGTTGTGGTGAGGACTCGTTAAGTACATTGTCCCACTTTTCTCGTCTCTTCACTCCATGTTTGATCACGAGTGACCTAACGAGTCATGGACCTGACCATGACTAGTAGTCACACCCGTGGTCACTCAAATCCCCAAATTTCCAACAAATTCCAAACACTTCCCCACAAGTCACCGTACGACTGTGTGGCCTACCTCACAGCCACATGATGACTCTATTCCGTGACCCTGTGTAGAAAACTCGTTTCCACTTCAACTCCTGTGTCTAGTCTAAGGGTTTCTGAGGCATTACAATATCTCCCCATTGGGAACATTTGTGTTGAATATTGGGAAACATATAGAGAAGCAGAATTGCAATAACTATATTCAAATACCGATCATGAAAATCGAAAACTAACAAAATGACCGTCTCCGAACTAAACTACATGACCGAGCCGACCCATGAGTCACACTTACACACATTGACATGAAAGAAACTAGGAACATGAACTGAACATGAAACTACAAATAGAGTTTTAGGGAGAAACAATACCTTAAACTGAAACTCGAGCTGAAGGAAATAAAAATGGGTATTTAGCCATCATATCTCAAGCCAAGGTTTCGCACGTAGCTCCTTCAACATGCTGATTCCTCCACAACACCTTGACTGAAGCTACTTCTTTGTTTCTAAGTTTATGAACCTAACGGTCAAGGATATGAACTGTGACCTCTTCGTAAGAGGGACTATCTTTCACTCCCACACTTGCTGTATAATCAAGTTGGATCATGGATGCACTTCTTCAATAGCGACATGGGACTCGGGTGCACAAATGATAACTCTAAAGGTAATTCCAGCTCGTAGGCTACTTTGCAAATTCGCCTCAGAATTTTGTAGGGTCCCATATATCTTGGACTGAGTTTTACTTTCCTCCCAAATCCCATCAACCCTTTCATGGGTAGAAATTTTTTAGATAAACACACTCATGCACTGCAAACTCTAATTCTCTTTCTCTTCACATCAGCATAGTATTTCTGTTAGCTCTGAGCTGTTTACAACCTTCCTTGGATGAGCTGTACTTTCTGGATAGCTTCATGGACTGAGTCTCGCCCGATTAGAGTAGCTTCACCTATCTCAAAACCACCAAATAAAACTACACCTCCTACCATATAATGCTCAACCGCCATCTGATACCGTGAGTGGTAGTTGTTGTTGTATGCAAACTCAATGAGAGGCATGTGATCATCCCAACTGCCTTTGAAATCAATCACGCATGATCTCAACATATCCTCTAAGGTATGAATAGTCCGCTCCGCTTGTCCATCCGCTCCCAAGGGTGAAAAGCCGTGCCGAGCTTGACCTGGGTACTAAGTCCCCTCAAAAGACTTCCAAAATAATAGGTGAATCAAGTTAATTTCCTATCTGAGATAATGGATAAGGGCACCCCATGTAATTCGACCAATTTCGTATATAAAGCTTTACATAATCTTCAGCTGAGTCTATAGTTTTTAATTGGGAAGAAATGTGCTTACTTAGTCATCCGATCTACTATCACCCAGATCGAGTTGTGTTGCCGACGAGCCTGAGGTAGACTATAATAAAACCCATATGTACCTCTTCCCACTTCCATGAAATTATCACGATATCTTGAGTCATAACCGGTCTCTAATGTTCCACCTTAACTTGCCGGGTAGTTCGGGCTCTTAGCTACAAATTCGGTGATGTCTCTCCTCATGCCGCTCACCGCAAATATCCCATAAGTCACGGTACATCATGTAGCACTTAAGACAGAGTATCTCGAACCGTGTGCCTAGCCAGTATCTATTGTGTCAGATCACCCATATCCAAAACACAAAGTCTACCCGGTAACTGTGAGTACACCATCTCCCCTTGGGAGAAAGTCTCAACTCCTTCTCTAAGAAATGTTTCTTTTAGGTTAAGAAGTATGGAATCTTCCTCCTACCTTGACTTAATGAGGAATCTACCATCCTAATTTATAAACATTCGGAGCTAAGATCGACCGTGTGACTGTAGCCGATGTGCTCATGGAAAGAGTTGAATTCCCGAAAGCCAACTACTAAGGGCCGAATACTAATGGAGTATCTCACTGAAAGGAATTACATATCTCAATCCCAGTTTCAAAATTTAAAATGCATGCTATGAAATGAAGCTGACATGGAACTAGGTAGGGTGCTAAGAATAAATTGTTCCCTGGGGCTTTTAACCGAGTGGTTAGGGACTGGACTATAAATCCCATAACCGCGAGATATCCGAGTAGGTGGCCTTTTCGAATTCGGTTTCCAAGTAGTTCCTCCTACTAGATGAGTGTTCCTTATAACCTTCACTGAAATAACCTCTTTATTTCCACTTACTTACAATCTTGATGGTCAACAATCTCAACAGGAACCTCATCTTAAAAGAGATTGTCATCCTCACCAACCCCCCATCATTCAAGCCTATCATTTAATCATCTTACAAATCCTCTACAAAAGGATACCGTCCAAGAATTTCCCTACCTCCCTAGTAAGAAAAACAACTACATCTCATGATCTCTACATATGAGCATCAAAGGTATAAATAGAAAGTTATCCTGAGTATATCCGTTACAACAATCATTCCCAATATAGGTGAACGTATTGGCCATGTCTTAGAGTAAGGAATTGGTAAAGCACGAATCACTCAAAGAGCCTAGTATGAGCATACACATGATGTAGCATGATCTTCTAAACCGTTAAGAAGAGTTTGAGGGACGGGGTTCTTGAGTTGGGAATAATGTGAGACATGAGTCTTTACATAACTAGTCTACATGACAAGAAGCTAGAATTTTTGGAACTATGGAGTAAGACCGGGATCGCTATCTAAATCGATTATCTATAATTCTAGGGGTCTGAACATAACAAAAATTAGAATGTAGCATAAACTGAAATACAAGAGGAAGCAGCTCAATAGGAAAGATTGACATCCCATGCTTGTTTTTTCTAGAGCCCTTCTACTACAACACTTAGGGCTTTACTAGGCCTTCTTAACTTATCATCTCCTTCTAAAAATCACCATTATCAAGATCTTATATCCTTTCTTAAGTCTAGGTTAACATCACTAACTCTTGAGTTCTCATTCATCATGAAAGCTATCACTACAAGCTTCATACTTATAACCATTTCGCATCAACTACGGATAACTCCCATACCGACGTTGTAAATGTATTTCATAATTATATCATGGCTCATAATCCCAACAACATGAAAGGATCAACATGAGAAATTCATATCGTACCTGGGCAACTATATCCTGAGCTATCGACCATTTATACTGGATGGTGCCTTATTGATGGGCAAGTTGCGGAGTTGCCGTATCATGGATTAAGTTTTCCTATGTTCAGTGAGGAAATTCTTTATTCTATGGCCCAAAATGACCACATCCAAAACATCCTTCCTTACCAAACAAACATTTTTGGGGGTGGCTCTTTTTAACATTTCACGCAAACTGGGCGACTTCTTGATAGGGGTTGTAGGAACAAGCAGTCGGGCTCTACCTTCACCCCGTTTAGCCGCCGGGCACTCTTCGAGTTTATGGCCTACTTGCCACACCAAAATTAAACGCCCGAGCCAAACCCTTCATTCTCTCCCGCATGGCTCTTCCCATAGTTCTTGCAAGTTGGGAATGTAATCTTCTTTACTCTAGTTTGTTAGGATCCTTGGCTATCGATGTTGTTGGGGCCTAAGTGACCTTCGAAGAAATTGGATATGGGGTCTACCACTCATCCTTTGTTTGGAAAACCTTGAGTCCCCTATTCTCGCTTCCTTGATCCCTTTTTCTTACCTCGAACTTTCCATCTCGCTATCAGACCATGAAACTCAGGTGTGACATTTCCGAGGCTTGGTAGCTATTATCTCTTTAGTAGGATTTGTAGGTGTGACAATAAAGATGTCAGTTAAACCGAGTGGTCACGACCTGTATTAACACTTTAAGGGCATCCCCGAGCCCGCATCCGTCATTTTCCCCACTAAGGGAGCCTCGTTTCGGAGTTGGTGGGACCGTGGATTCTCGTTATTTTTCCTCTTCCAATACCTCTTTGGGAGGACTGTCTCGCGAATGCGTAGCCACCTAATTAGAAGAGAAATCTTTAGAGTTTATCACTTTACTTCATGATAAGAATAGTGAAAGAATGGAATTTTCCTAAAAACTTTAGCCTCCTCATCATAAGTGTCTCACGCTTCACACTCATGAAAAGGACTCTACTTGACGCGTCTTTTAGACATCCTAGGATACTCTAGACCTAGTGCTCTGATACTGGCATTGTCATGCCCCGAGTCTATACCCTGAATGAGACATGGTACTTGGAATCACAAGTAACCTCAAGTCAACCCATGGTCTATCAAGACATTGGCATTCGAGAAAACATACCGAAAACTTTAAATAATAAAATAAAACATTTATGAAGAAGAGCTAAGTCATAAATTTTATACAACTGAAATACATAAATTAAAACTCTAAAACTCGGTCAATAAAGCTATGTATCTTATGAGTTGTCGACAAGCCCCTAAGTACTCTATGTTTAACCGAAAGAAATGGAAGTTGAAAAGAATAATCCTTCATCCCTCAAAAGATGAGGACCACCAATGATGCAGCTGAAAGCCTCCCGAGCGAGATCTGCTAATGGTGTTGAGACAGAGAACTTGCAGCTGTATAATTAAACGATACAACATAAAAGGTATGCATCAATACTTTGAATGTACTAAGTACGTAAGAGGAACCATAACACGGAATAAACAACTAAACTATAAGGACATTCAATGAACAATCGAAATACTGTAACCGAATATACCGAACTATGCTAAGGTGGTCAAAATACTAGTCTGATGGTCAAAGACATGCCCTAAAAATGAGATACCGATCTAAACCGGCTATACTAAATGATAACTATACGGGGTTGTTTAAACTGTTCGAACTGAAGCAACCGAGCCTCGAATCGAACCGAGCTAATCTAAAACCGAATCGACTAGTGGGAGAGGCTATAACCAACATATAACCACATGTCAAGTAGAGATGGAGTCCGGGATGTACATACCTAATGATAGGGATCCAATATACTTTTTCACAACCCGGGATGATAAGGGGTATATTTATATGCCAAATCGATACTCAAATGTATAGCTTTTGCCTTGTTTGTCTAATAATGTGTGTACATTCTCATGTAAATTATGCGGAAGTGTGATTTTATACTAACCAACATGATTAGCGTTGTTTTATAGGAAAACATTCTTTGATGAAGAAAAATGACATGTTGGGAGAAATCGAAGATGAACTCGGAACGAGCAAGGAAGCGGTTGGTGAAGCAAGGATCACAAGGGCTCCTGGAGGGAGCCGTGACATCGCCGCCATCGCGATGCACTCGCCTGGATGGAAAATTCTAATAAATTCCAGTGAGGGTCCGCGATCAGGCTGCAGCCACGTTGGGATTAAATGTCTCCAGACTTTGCATTTCCAGGAGAGGGTCCGCGATGTACCGTGGCACGTTGGCTATGCTCCGCGATGCATGCCGTACACGCTGGTGCGAATGACCGGGCGGACAATTTCCCCGCAGGGCTTCGCGTTTGCACCGTGCTCAAGGAGGCAGTGCTCCGCGATGCACTCCGTGACACGTTGCTTGTTATTCCGGGAAAATTTATCCGTAGTATAAATAGAACACTTAGGTTCATTTTTACTATTTTGACTTCATGAGCAAGAACGCCGGTTTCGTGCGCTGGTGACGAAAAATTTAGGGCTTTCTCTTATCCCTTTCTTCTTCCTTTCAATTGTTTGCATGATTTGCATTCATTTAACGATGTTCAATCCACAAATGAGTGGCTAATTCCCTTTCTTGCTGAGGTTATGAATTATTGTATTGAAATGTAATTATTGAATTGTCAGGGTTTATTTATCTTTTCCATGGTTGTTCTATTTAATTTTTGCTCTTACTACGTTAATATCTCGCCAATGTTAATGTAAAACTAAAGTCCGGTTTCACCCGAGAGGGCAAGAAACTGGAAAGCTGTGAACAATAGGATATGATCTTTTCTTGGTTTGGGGGAAAATTGGGAATTGATTTACCTTCAGATAGAAATATACCGAAAGTCGTATTAGTCATGTGTGGAAACGGCTTTTGTATAGCTAGAACTTGAATTCCTTCTTATCACGAAAATGTAGGTGGAAGGTTCATGATTCTTAAGTTGGGTTAAATACGAGAGTTTTAATCCATAAGCATTAGTTCCGGGACAGCAACCGGAGGAAAAGATAAACCATGTACATCTATAGTTCAAGCTTTATATGTTTTTTGTAGCCTCGCATGCTCACATTCACAGTTCGACTCAATTGTACGTATAGCTTAGTTTAGTATAAAAATATATTTTCCAAAACAAACAACTTTTTCTTACACCGTTGTCTTCACCGTTGTAGTTGTGAAAATTAACACTTTAAAAGTTTTCACCCCGTATTCCTATTCCTTTGGGTCTGACATTCTGCCTAAAAAGAGCCACCGTATTACTTGTACGACCCGCATACTCAGTGGGCTCACCAAGTTTTTGGCGCTCGTTGTCTGGGAATAGGCAATTGGTGAAATTTAATTTTAATTTTAATTTTACGTGTTAGGTTTGCTATTTCGATATTGTATTGTTGACAACTTGGTCTTAGCCCGTATTTTGCGTAAAATGCATTCTCGTTGAACACTGCAAGAGAGAGCAAAGGTTTGGTGGATCCACTCTGAGCCGGGAAAGACAGCTTACCGCCAAAGGAGAGAAGCTCTAGAGAGAGTTGCAGTTGCTCAGACAAACTATTAAGGAGCAACCGCTGTAATCCACTCAATCGTGCGGGCAATACTAGTGCCCGAGGAATTAGCATCCAGTTTGCCGCGACGTGGCAATCCCACATGCTAGCAAATGTTACATCTAGCATTCACAACCCGAGCCAGAGGGAGGTTTGAGCTTAAACAAAATATGGTGCAATTGCTGCACACAAGCGGCGCTTACAGTCTCCTCACGAGGATCCACAACAACATCTTCAGAATTTTCGAGATAAGTGACACTTACATCCTCACGGAAAATAATGTGACACGCTGCCAACACTTTTCCCATGTTCACTTTTGGGAGATGCCAAGAGGTGGCTGAAAGCTGAGCCACCAAACTCTATCACCTCATGGGATGATCTTGCAAAGAAGTTCTTGATCCGATTCTCTCCTCCCAGAAATGTAAATAAAGGCTTAGAAGTCAAATTCCTAAGTTTTAAACAAAGGGAAGGAGAGAATCATCAAGCTCGGGAGAGATTTAAATCATTGTCGAGGGACCTGTCCTCATCACCATCAGTCAAAATGATGCTGGTGCACACTTTTATAGAATGTTTGGAACCCCACACAAAAATTTTGGCCGGATTCGGGCAAAACTCGGGACAAGCTTAGAAAGACTATGAGGAACTCGTATACTCTTGCTTAATCGTATTTCGCAGGGAAATTCCTAGTGGAATGCGGACTCTTCAAGGGGAGGAGCAAGGAAAGCAGCTGGAGTCTTGGAAGTGGATGGGTTTACGCCTATTGTCGCACGTATACCAGCTTTCTGCGTGAATCAATTGAACACCCACTTCGGCAACATGAACTTGAGCCGCCTCCTGGCCCTGAATGCAAGCAAGTGCAACAGATGGCGGGAAGTGCGTGGGAGCAATGAACACCAACTGAGTGTTGTGGAGCAAATCCAGACTCGGTGAACTTTGCCGGAAATGCACAAAGGAGCAATCACCAACAGCATGGGAATAGCTATAACTCTAACTGGAGGTTCACCCGAATTTCTCTTGGGGTAGCAACAACCATCGTGCGCAGTTCGAGTTAGGGGGATGCAAGCTGGAATCAAGGAGGGCCACAGAACTATCGGACAATACGTAAACAACAATGCCCCCTTCTCCACCACCATCACCAAATAAGGTTGAGGAGATGTTCAAGCAACCGTAGCTAGCCAAGCTCAATTGCATGCTGACTATGTCAAATTGGCGTACCGATGTCAAAATATTCAGTTGAATACCAAAGGCACCGGAGTATCAAATTTGGGAAATTTGTCGGGAAACCTTAACACTGTGCCTAGAGGAGGACTCCCAAAGGACACGCATCCCAAACCCTCCCAAGTCAGTAAATGCATGGACCACGGTGAGTGGCTTGCGCCTGAAGGAGGTGGAAACCCGAAAGACCACCTCAACAACCCTGAGTAGCAGTATGAGGGAGCAGAATGACGAGAGGGGGAAATACAAAGAGGCTGAACCAGAAAGACCTCCACCCCTGTTCCTCAACGATAAAGAAGCACAAAGATGAGGCGTGCTTCAAGAAATTCATGGAGGTGCTTAAACAAAACACATTAACTTACCTCTTGTCGATGTTTCTGGGTGTGGAGTGCCTAAGACGCCAAATATATAAAGGGACATTTGCAGCCAACAAAAGTAGGCTTACCGAATATGCCACGGTGGCCCTTACGTATGCAGTGCACTTCCCGGATACAAAACCGTTGCCCACGAAGCTCAAAGATCCCGAGCTTCTGCTACACCACTAACAATCGCAAAGTATCTCAGCTCATGGCTTATGGATTGGGGAGCTAGCACAACTGATGCCAACTTCAAGATAAAGAAGTTAGGTCTAGGTGCTCTAGACCTACAACAGTGATTTTGCAACTAAGATCGCCCTTAGCAAGGCCAGACGTTATTGTGGGCGACGCATAGTGCAAGTCGGCTCCCAATCTCTCCCGTGATTTTGTTGTGTCGGGACTTTGAGCCGTACGCGGAAGTCCCATTTATTTTGGGACGACCTTTCTTTGGCAACCGGGAAAGGCCATAGATGTAGCTTGTGTCGCCCATCATGAGCACATGACAAGGTGGAGGTGTTCGAGCGTGTACAGTGCCACCAAACTCCCCGCCAGAAGAAGAACTCTCGTTGACAACGTGCTTGAGCAACCGAGTACGGCTTGTGGCATTGAACAACGAACTAAAGGGAGAGCCCTCCCCCGGAGCAGAGGTAAGCTTGATGAGGGTGGGGACGCCGTGAGAAAATGTCCGCCACCCTTAGGCAAATGGTTTCAACGATGTCGAGCCGAGATCGCAGAACTGAGCACTGCTGGAGGCAACCCGTGAAATGTAATTGTAAATTGTACATATGAAATTGTACTTAAAAAATAAAAAAACTAAAAAAAATAAAAAAAATAAAAAAAATAAAAAAAATAAAAAAAATAAAAAAAATAAAAAAAATAAAAATATTTTTATTTCTCCTAACTTGGAATTTTAACCGCTCGTGGTGGTAAGATGTTGTACAAAGTTGATCGGAGGAAAAATGCTAAGGAATGCAAAGGAGAAAACGAGGTAAGAATTTTTTTAGTGTGGCAACCGCTGAGCCCGCGCGATGGTTCCGTGTCGCGGAGGAGGGCCTCCTCAAGGCACTCCCTCCGAGGGACGCTGGAAGGCAAAAATCGGGAATTTTAAAAATTCGTAATGCCCGCGATGGTTCGTGTCACGGAGGGCATGCTCCGCGTTACCCTCCGTGACACGTTGATGTGTTAATCGCGTCGGGTCACACCGGCGACCCGAATTTCCACTCTTTAAACCCCAAAACCCCTCATTTCTCCCACTTTCTTCTACCCTCCGTGACAATACCTCAAAATCCTCCCTCAACGTGTCACGGCATTAGGAGTGAAATTTAATAACTTTCTTCTTCGTTCTTAATGGATTAAAGGTATGTTCTTGAACTCAACTTCAATTTTTAGCTAAAATTTCGATTTCTAGCATAAACTAGGAAAAATGCATGCCCTTGATATAAAATTGAGCTTAAATACATTTGGGTTGTTGTTAATTGTGTCTAGTATCGTTGTGATCGTATGAACTCGATAATAATTACATGCTTAATTGAATTTGTGCGAATTTATAGCTAGGGTTGGGTTGTGGAAGTTGAAAAATTGAATCGAGGAGGAATTGTTGAAAAACTGTGGGTTGTGGCTGTTGGGTGAATTGAATTGTGTTATGCTTATTATTTATGCGTAAGAAACTATGCAATTATCGGGGGTACCAAGGAAATTCCATGAACTCATCGAATTACATGAAAATCGGGAAATTGCTTAGTTTGAGTTTGTGGAATATTCTTATTTTCTTGTTTTCTTTAGCCGAATGCCATGTAATGAAATGATTATCGATAGTATGTTGGAATTAGTCAGACTAAGTCTCAGTAGTACATAGAGGTTATACCGCTGAATTTTGAGAAGGCACGAGGCAAATTTTTGTTTGTGTTTTTTTTTTCTTTTGTTAGTGTTCTAGATTTTGTATCTTCTTGTAAACTAGAATAAATGTGTCTTTGCCAAAGTGCATAATGTGAGCTAAAGACTATGTGTGGAGTGGCCGAGCCAAAAACCCAACCTAGTCAAAAGCAGTTAAATCTACTAACATTGTTACTGTCTGTTTTCTTGACAGGGACAACAGTCTAGCAGGGCAGACAAAGGAAAGGCGCATCAACATCAGACGCCGGACGAAAGACTAAGACTCGGGAGCAATAGCCCCAAGAAGACCAAGAGCTTCCACGCGGGGCCGTCGCCAATATGGAACACGATGGGTGACTGAGGAGGGGAAAAAGTGGGTGCCACCAAACATAAAGAAACAAATACTTCCCCTGAGGAACATATTGCACGGGGAACCATTGGCACAAGAGTCTCCCGGATGGCAGCGGGATTGACGCCGCCGGGCTACGTTTCATTTTCGACGAGCCTAAGGAGCAAAACTCGTACTTAATCCGGAAATTTACGCCAACCGGAACCCGACACTAAGGAGTTCACACCATCAAAATAAGGGGCCAAATCGTCACATTGGAGCCTCACCACCTCAATGCCATCCTAGGGGCGCAAAATACGTACAGCCCACGTACTCCGACAAATTAACATCACTCCACCCTATGCGGATACTGTTTCATTATGTGGAGCCTCATCTACGGCACGTTGGAGCAGGCACAAGGAGAGGGGCTACCATCGACACCGCCCTATGCACGATGAACAGAAAGCCAGGATCCGGTTGAAATTGTTTGCTCCTCGTTTGATTCCTCGGGGTGCACATGACGTATGTGACCAGGATCGTGTATGTTTCGGTATACCCTATGAAAGGGTCGGAGATCAATGCCTGGGCGGTGATCATATCCGCCATGAACAGGGCCCGATTACATCAAGGGCACAAAAATGGATCAGCGACTGGCGACTTCCACGTTCCCCCGAGGGGCCTTGAGGTCGAGGAGGAGGCTCTAGACTACATCCCGCAGATGGAGCTGGTGCCATAGATGTTACAAAAACTAAGGCACCTCGACACCACTCACGGGCCTGTTCTCATGATGGGCCGAGCGACATGCTAGGGACGACCAATATATGTCCTGCATGTTCGATGCAGATGTTCCAGCTCTACGCATAGGCTGGGAGACCGGCACGAGGATGAGTCAGGCGCCGACTTAGATTACCCATTAGGCGAGAACGCCTGTTCACTATGTCGGGTGGGCCCAGCCTTTGTGGAGCTCGTAGATGATGATGTCCACGGATGAGGAGACACGTCGCGAGGATTCCATATGTTGAGTCGGAGGAGGATGACGGTGGAGACTAGAGTATGGGGGATGAGAAGGAAAAAGACCTCGATGAGGAAGTGGAATACTTGACTCGATCGTGTGGAGTTCTTCATCAACCACCTTCTCGTTTAGCATCAGGCGAACACCGGGACGTGTTCTGATTTTAAGTGTGGGGTGGGAGTAGTTAGGTGTTCAATTTGCCTTCTTGTATATCATCGTATGTTCTCTGTCTGTCGTGTTTGTCTTAATTTGACCCTCGTTTGACGTGGTATGTTCTGCGGTTGTAAATATTGTTGTTGTGAAGCTGTGGTTTTGTGCTGTGGAATGTTGTTAGCCAGTATGTAAATAGTTTTGTCGAAATCATCGACATTTTCTAAAAATAAATAAATAAAAAATTTTTAGTAACTATTTTCTTTTGGGTTTCTGAGTTTGTTTTCTGTTTGCCGAGAAGAGTCCCATTGAACCGAAGTCGTAAATAGTGACCCTTCTCTATGATGGATGGATGACGACTGTCTTAAGAGAAAGGTAGCTCTATAGGAAGTAGTTATATTTCGCTTTTTTTTATTTTTAATTTTTTTTATTTTTTTAGTTTGTTGGTTGGTTGTATCCCATGCATGTTGCTACTCTATGGTCTACATCTTTGTTGCGTGTTGTACATAACAATTATATGGCAAAGATGATTCGTTTGAACGCATGCAAATTTTTTGTACATATGTAAGACACTTATGCCATAGAATTCGATTCGGTGTGATTGAGGCTTAATTTTGAATTCTTGTGATTAGCTGATTAAAGAATCCGTGAAGTCATCTTGAGTTGAGCATGTGCATCGAGTGTATAGTGAGGAATTGGTTATTTCCATGCTATTGTCGATTGTCTAGAATCCTTGTCTATGTGTCGAAACGAAATGAAGGAAGTGTAGTAGGAAAGGATGTAGGCGTTTCGTCAACCAAAAGTTTTTCCGCTTTCCTTTCATATCTACCTGAAGATTAAATCCTAGTCAGCCTGTTGAGATCTTTAGTTTATAAATTTTTCTTTCTGTTTTTCTTTGTCGAAAAGGGTGTGAATCAAAGGAACCCTTTCTTTGCCCGGTCCTTAAACCAAATCCTAAGCTCTTAAGCGCTCAAGAAAATATAGAATTTTCCCATGGTGTCAAGGAGTGAAGTGATAAAAAGAAAAGAAAAGTGATGGAAAAGAAAAAGAGAGAGAAGAAAAAAAGAGCCGAGGGTGAAATGGGCCGATTTGAAGGGAAGAAAGTTGTTTAACTCAATTTTCTTCGTGTCTCGGGTGTTATAGAGATGGGTGATAAGTATAAAGATAAACTTCAAGAAGAGGAGGAAGGAAGAAAATATTTCCGGAATTTGATGGGATGTGTGAAAAAGCGCTTAAGGAAGCTAGTTACTATTATTGGTTAGCCCAATATATACTAGTTCCGTAGCTTACATTACAACCCGTTAAGTCCTACGTGATCTTACATTACGCATCCTTATATTAGTGGAGTAATACACTAGAGGCAAGCTTATGGGTCATGACACAACGCATGTGAATTCGTTTGGGAGAGTGAGCGAAATTGTGTGTGTTTATACCCCGGCTAAGGAATTTCCTTAGAGTTCATGTGATTAAAACAAAGGGGAATCTCTTATTGTTGTGAGGGCACATGTTTGATGATAGAATAAATTCGTGTCGGATATCTCGGTCAGCTAATATGCATGAGTTTGCCGATATCGAGAGTCGATTCTTGTGCTAGGAGGTCTTGATTACCTAAGTGTCGTTGTAATAACATGCTATGCATGTTTTTCTTGATGATTTGTTTTGAACATAATCGGTATAACCGTAGTTTGGATTGTTTGTGAGCCTAAGTAGCTATGATGGGATATCAATTTCAGAAGGTGAAGGGGGCATTGTTCGAGGACGAATAAGATTTTAAGTGTGGGGTAGGTGATAAGGGGCTTATTTATATGCCAAATCGATACTCAAATGTATAGCTTTTGCCTTGTTTGTCTAATAATGTGTGTACATTCTCATGTAAATTGTATGGAAGTGTGATTTTATACTAACTAACATGATTAGCATTGTTTTGTAGGAAAACATGCTTGATGAAGAAAAATGACATGTTGGGAGAAATCAAGATGAACTCGAACGAGCAAGGAAGCTGGTTGGGTGAAGCAAGGATCACAAGGCTCCGCGATGGAATGGACACTGCCGCTATCGCTGATGCACTCGCCCGGGATGGAAAATTCCACAAATTCCAAAGGAGGGTCCGGCGATCGTGTCATGCCAATGCTACTAAATTCTCCGACTTTGCATTTCCAGTAGGGTCCGCGATTGCACCGTGGCACGTTGGCTATGCTCCGCGACATGCATGCCGTGCCACGTTGGAAGTAGATTATCTCGGGCGGACAATTTCCAAAGGGCTTGCGTTTGCACTGTGTCACGGGAGGCGTGGTTCGCGATGCACTCCGTGACACGTTGCTTGTTATTCCGAGAAAATTTATCCCTAGTATAAATAGAACACTTAGGTTCATTTTTAATTATTCGACTTGGTGGAAAGAAGGGGTTTGTGCAGCTTTGAGGATGAAAATTCTTAGGTTTTCTCATCCCTTTCTTCTTCCTTTCAATTGTTTGCATGATTTCCATTCATTTAACGATGTTCAATCCACAAATGAGTGGCTAATTCTTCTTGCCGAGGTTATGACCTTTGTGTTGAAATGTAATTATTGAATTGTCAGTTTATTTTATCTTTTCTTCCATGGTTGTTCTATTTAATTCTTGTTCTTACTACATGTTAATATTTGGCTAATGTTAATGTAAACTAAAAAGTCCGGTTTCACCCGAGAGGGCAAGAAACTGGAAAGTTGTGAATTAATAGGATATGATCTGTTCTTAGTTTGGGAAAATTGAGAATTGATTTACCTTCAGAATAGAAATATACCTGAAAGTCGTAGTATTTGTCAAGTGTGGAATCGGCTTGCATGGCTAGAACATGAATTTCTTCTTATCACAGAAATGTAGGTGGAAGGTTCATGATTCTTAAGTTGGGTTAAATACGAGAGTTTTAATCCATGGCATAAGTTCCGACTAGCAATCGGAGAAAAGATAAACCATGTAGATCGATGATTAATTTCTTTACATGTTCGTTTTAGCCTCAGCATGCTCACATTCATCGTTCAGACTCACTTGTATAAATTTTCTACTTTAGTATAAAAAGTTAGTTTACAAAATATAAACAACTTTTCTCTTTACATCGTTGTCTTTCATTTTAGAGTTACAAGTAAATTAAAACTGAGAAGGTTTTACCCTGTAGTTCAATCCCTGTAGGCCTGACATTCCGGTTCTTAAAAGGGCCACTATATTACTTGTACAACCCGTACACTTGCAGGCTCATCAAATTCCTCCCGAATGGGAGATCGATTTTGTATCAATCTTCTTCGATTCATACCTCATATCTATTTCACCCTATAGAATGGATCTTCTAAGCTAAAGGAGTTGAAAGAGCTGTTGAAGGATCTCTTTAAACAAGGGATTCATCAGAACGAGAAAACTCCCATGGGGTACGCCAATTCTCTTTTTCAAAGATGGATGGTTTCATATGTATTGATTTACCTTCGTGGATAGAAATATACCAAAGTCGTATTAGTCATGTGTGGAATCGGTTTTGTTTAGCTAGAACCTGAATTCCTCTTAATGAAAATGTAGGTGGAAGGTTCATGATTCTTAAGTTGGGTTAAATACGAGAGTTTTAATCCATAGGCATTAGTTCCGACTAGCAACCTGGGAGGAAAAGATGTCTCATGTATATCGATAGTTCGTTCTTTACATGTTCTTTGTAGCCTCAGCATGCTCACATTCATAGTTCAGACTCAATTACAGATAGCTTATTTAGTATATAAAAATATATTTTCCAAAACAAAACAACTTTTCTTTACACCGTTGTCTTCACTGTGCTAATTGTAGTAAATTAACACCTAAAAAGGTTTCACCCCGTATTCCTATTCCTGTGGGTTCGACATTCCGGTTCTTAAAAAGAGCCACTGTATTACTTGTACGACCCGTACACTTGCGGGCTCATCACCAGACATAGGCCCGCATCAAGACACGAGATAAGGATCCCCCAAAGACTCCAAGTCGATCCATGGAATGAACATACATCTAACTCAATCAATAAAGCGGAAGACTTAACATAATAAGCATAACAAAAGTATGATCATAAAATAACATCTAAATCAGAATTCACTTCATACATGACAAGCTGATTACTACATATAGTTGGAAATCCTCTACATAACTGATGGGTTGATGGGACAACACCCCAACTAACCCGACAAGTCTGAAACTGAAACTTCCAAGATAATTGATAATGTATGGACCTTGGGATATGAGGACTCACCACAGAAGCTGGGTGCTAACTCCAAAACTGGCTAGTGACGGGGTTGAGTCTGATGATCGGAGCTTTTATCATGAAATGATACAACATAGAGTATGCAGTCAGTACGTAGAATGTACCGAGTATGCAAGGTAGGTAAAATCTCTTAAAATAAGTAAAATCATTTAAAACATTCATAATATAAAATAATGTCAAGATAAGAATATGAGAGTACAGCATGCATGGTATTTTTTGAAATCATGATCTGAACTTAACATAACATCATAACTAAATCGAATGACCAAAAGCTAAAATTTGATAATCATAAGTAAACTAAACATTAGGTCAAACCTGCTTTAGAACATATATATATATATATCATGAATGATAACATGCATAAATAAAATCATGAGGAACAACGGGAGACTCGTCTTATAACCTATATTACCATGATATAACTTACGTGGTCCCAACTATCACACTCAAGGGGCAGAGCTGTCCAATGCCTTGCTAGGAAAAATGATGCTACCATGATATTGATATCAATCTGAAGGCCCCTTGGGGAAGGGGAAAGCTCACATAGGAGGTCCCAAAATAATCTAATTATACCTATGTTGGCATGTAGTTCTAAGGAATAGCATTGACTAACCCTTGGCCTACTCTGTGTTAGACACTACTCCCAAAAACATACATATTCTCTCCATCATTTTTCAAAGTTGATCATCATCTATTGATGAAGGTAAATAATCATGTACATATAAAATCTGAAATCATACTTGAGGAGCCTTGGATCAAACCATACCATAAGCTGAACATAATTGGGAGTATTGACTCCAAAACCATGTAGTAAGCTAATTAACTTGATATCTTAAATCATACTTGAACATATGGGCTTGTCCAATACTTAAACATGCTTGAAAATACATAATTCACTTGAAAACATGATCATAGACATGGGTAACTAGAAACATGCTTTTCAACAATAATATCTCATCATACTTGAACATATATCATAAATCTGAACTTTCATGAACTTCTCATGGATGGGCATTTTAATTTATAAAGATTCAAAACATGATTTAGAATTTGAAACGTCGTAAAACTTTCCCATTAATCATAATTGAATAATAGAAACATACTGAAATCATACCCATCTAGAAACTTAGGAAATTCATGCATTGGGTTAAAGCCTCATAGGTTCAACACATAGATTTTCATGAATTAGAGAAGGACTGGGCATGAGCGCGAAAAAATTCACCCATTCATAGCCTTACATACGTGATAAGATCAGATTCTACTTCTGTGATTGCCCACTGAAGAATTAAAGGAAAACTTGAAGGGATTAAGCTTGATCACCTCTCTAGCCCTCTAAGTTTGCATGCATGAGTAGGAATAGCCAAGAATGAATTTTCCCCTCTTAATACTCACTATTCATAGCTTAAAACGACGTAGTTTAGGCTTTAGGATCATAGGAATTAAATATAAGCCCTTACTAACTGACTACCAGTGCCCACGAGGGACTAGACGAGTTGTTACCAGGGGAAACGAGTCGTCGCCTGCTGTCCACTTCTACTTTTCCTCAAAGGGTCCTCATGAGGGACCTAACAAATCATTACTGGTGACCATGAGTCGTAGTCACCACTCATTACCTCCACTGCCAAAACCTTAAGTCATTCACCAAAAGCTGACCATGACTCACCTAACGAATCATGGTGCCTGAACACGACTCGTGGTGTCAAATCGTAGGGTACACTGCCACTTCAACCTTCTCCTTTCAATTTCCCTTTACCATGGGTGACCCGATGACTCATGGTCACACCCATGGTGACCCCAACTTTGAATTTTCTAGATAAGTCAACACCCTTCACCACGAGTCACTTAACGATTCGTGGTCAACCTAACGGGTCACATGACGACCTTTGACCTGGTGCAGAAAATCCTATTTTCTCCCTTTCAACTCCCAGGTATGACCTTAGGGCTTCTGGCATATAACAATATCTCCCCCTTAGGAACATTCATCCTCGAATGTTGAAAGTCACACAGAAAAGCAAAGAAATGCAATCATCATATTCGAATACTAATCATATAAGCTGAAAACTGAGAGAATGATTAACTCCGATTTGAACTACACATATGAACCGAATTCATGAATCATATATACATCCATATACATGAGAGAAATTGCGGCATATGAACTGAACAAGAAACTGAATAGAGTTTTACGGCAAAACTGATATCTCTAGATGGAAATGAGCTAGTAGTAAATAAATGTGGGTATCTAGCCATCATATCTGCCTCGGCTTCCCATGTAGCACCCTCAACATGCTGATTCCTCTATAAAACTTTAACGGAATCTACTTTTTTGTTTCTTAGCCTTCGAACCTGACAATCCAGTATTTCCATCAGAACTTCTTAATAACTAAGGCTATCTTTCACATCGACACTATCCATCGGAACAACTAGTGTTGGATTCCCCAAACACTTCTTTATGAGTGATACA
Organism: Datura stramonium; assembly: GCA_018107945.1. Classification (NCBI taxonomy): domain Eukaryota; kingdom Viridiplantae; phylum Streptophyta; class Magnoliopsida; order Solanales; family Solanaceae; genus Datura; species Datura stramonium. The sequence goes on along the minus strand of JACEIK010000577.1, from coordinate 386,472 downwards.
TGAAAAATATGATAAACAGAAGCTAATTCTGAGGGCAACTCCAATTCATATGCCACCTTGCCAACCCGTTTCAAAATCCGGTAGGGGCCAACCTAACGGGGACTGAGTTTTTCTTTCTTTTCGTATCTCATCACTCCTTTCATGGGAGACACCTTCGAAAACACCCAATCATCAACTTCGAACTCAAGTTCTCTCCTCCTCACATCGACATAGGACTTTTGCCAACTTTGAGCTATTTTCAACCAGTCCCGTATGAGCTGAACTTTCTGCATGGCCTCATGGACTGAATCTGGTCCTATCATCGCAGCTTCACCGACTTCAGACCAACCAATAGGCGATCTACATCTTCTCCCATAGAGAGCCTCAAAAAGAGCCATCTGATTGCTGGAATGGTAGTTGTTATTGTATGCAAACTTAATAACAGGCAAATGGTCATCCCTACTACCCTTGAAGTCAATAACACACGCTCTCAACATGTCCTCGAGAGTCAGACTTTTCCGCTCCACCTCACTATCCGTTTGCTGGTGAAATGCTGTACTGAGCTTAACTTGAGTACCCAGTCCTTTTTGAAATGACCTCCAAAACTGAGAGGTAAACTAAGTACCTCTATTTGATATTATGGATAAAGCACCCCATGAAACCGAACTAGCTCTCGGAGGTATAGTTTCGCATAATCATCCGCTAAATTAGTGGTTTTGACCGGTAGAAAATGAGCGGCTTTGGTCAACCTGTCCACTACCACCCAAATGGAGTCATACTGTCGACGAGTGTGAGGCAACCCAATGATGAAGTCCATGTTGATTTCTTCCCACTTCCATGTAGGGATACCAGTATGTTGAAGCACACCTCCCGGTCTCTGGTGCTCAACCTTCACTTGTTGACAGTTTGGACACTTAGCTACAAATTCTGCGATGTCTTTCTTCATGCCATTCCACAAATAGACTTCCATAGGTCACGGTACATCATGGTGGCACCTGGGTATATCGAATATCTAGAACCGTGAGCCTCATGCAACATCCAATTCCTCAAGTCATCAACATACGAGACACACAAGCGACCCTGATATCAAAGCACACCATCTCCCCCATTGGAGAAGACCTCTACCTTCTGATTCTGAATGGCTTCCTTTAACTTCACCAAAATAGGGTCCTCATCTTGTCTAGATTTTACATCCATCACCAAGGACAATTCTGATCTGCTCTGAACTATATCATCGCCATCGGTCGAGTCAACCAAATGAACTCCCAACCTTGCAAGTCGATGCACATCATTCATCAGCTCCTTTCTCCCCTTATCCACATGGGACACACTCTCCATAGAGATTCTACTAAGTGTGTCTGCTACTACATTGGCCTTTCTCAGATGGTAAAGGACATATATATCATAATCTTTGGCCAAAAAATACCACCAAGCTGAACCAAAACTCACACTTGCTAAATTTGGCATATAGTTGGTGATCCATGAGAGTCTATAGTACCACCCTCAAATGAGCAACATATTCCACCTCGCTCCGAGAGTATATCAAGATGTCATCAATAAACACGATCAAGAGCATACACAAGTATGGATTGAACACCCTATTCATCAAGTCTATAAAAGCTTTAGGAGAATTATTTAGTCCAAAAGACATAACTACAAACTCATAATGACCATACCACATCCTGAAGGCCATCTTCGGGATGTAACTCTCCTAAACCCTGAGCTGATGGTATCTGAATTTGAGATATATCTTCGAAAAACACTTGGCACCCTGAAGCTGGTCAAATAAATCATCAATCCTGGGTAGAGGATACCTGTTCTTGATGGTGACCTTGTTCAATTGTCGATAATTAATACACATATGAAGAGAAGCATCTTTCTTTCGGACAAAGGGAATTGGTGCACCCCATTGGGATTTACTCGGTGTAATGAAACCCTTATCTAGAAGGTATTTCAACTGTTCCTTCAACTCTTTTAACTCAAGTGGAGACATTCTGTAAGGAGGAATAGATATAGGCTGCGTAGCAAGAAGGTCAATACCAAAATCAATCTCCCTCTTGGGAGGGATTCCCGATAGATCATCTGAAAAGACTTCTGGATACTCGCATACTACTAGGACTGACTGGATAGTCGGGGTCTTGGACATAGCATCCTTAACCTTAACTAGATGGTATACACAACCTTTGGAGATCATCTTTCTAGCCTTAAGGTAGGAAATGAAACAACCTGCATGCACGACTGAACTACCCATCCATTCTAAGACTGGCTCACCCAGAAATCTAAACTCTACTGCCCGGGTTCTACAATTAACTGAGGCATAACATGAAAATAGCCAATCCATGCCGAGGATAACATTAAAATCGGTCATGTCTAACTCTACTAAATCTGCTGAGGTGACTTTCTAAAGGAATTTGTCCAGGAAACTTCTATACACCGATCTAGCTACAATTGAATCACCCACTAAAGTAGAGACTAAGAAGGATCCTGACAAGATTTCTGGACTAACTCTGAAACTACTAACCATATAAGGTGTCACAAAATACAAGGTAGCCCTTAGATCTAATACATCATATACATCAAGATGGAAAACTCATAACGTACCATTGACTACATTAGGGGAGACCTCCTTCTCTTGGTGGGATGCTAAGGCATAGAATATATTTTGGCGCTGACCGCCACCTGTGCTAGTAAAAGCCCCCTGAGTTGGGTATACCGATGGAGCTGCTGAATTGGAAGTTGTGCATTGAGCCCTATCATGGCCCTTTCTAGCTGTTGGGAAATCCCTAAGCATATGTCGGGGCTTCTTACACCTGATGCAAGAACTTGTACCCACCAAGAACTGACCCGTGTGCCTCCGACCACACCTATCGAAAATTGGAATACTAGAATCTATGGGCCTGCTGCTCTGATCCCTAGAGCCTGATACTCATCCTCTCTGGTCGTGCCTCAGTCGGGATGGCACACTCATTGCTGAAGATATTGGGGATGAAGAACTTTGGTGGGACTATTGTCGGTGCCCACCACCTGGTATCGGCTGAGAGAATTTATAGTTGTCTATCCTGGCCCCCTTGGCCTATCTCTCCCTCACATGCTCAGCCTCCATCTGCTAGGCGTATAAGGCTATCCGAGGGAACTCCATATCTTGATTGAGCATAGCGGTCCTACAATCTTGTCTAGATAGTCTGCCACCCCATGAATAAACTTACTTAGTCGCGCCCTTTGATCAACCACTAACTGTGGGGCCTACTCTGATAGATGAGTGCACTCTAGAGCATATTCCTGCACTGTCATCTTCCCCTGCATTAGGTTTACAAACTTGACTGCCTTCAACAATCTCATCCCACGAGGGTAGAAACTATCCAAAAAAGTGACGTGAAACTCCTCCTAACTGATAGGGCCTGCTCTTGCTGCCCTACTATCCTTCCACTGTCTAAACAAAATGTGTGCCACCCCCTTCAATTTATATGAGGACAAATCAACACACTCTTCTCCACTCACTCCCATGACCTGGGTGATCTCCAAATTCTCGTCAATAAACTTATGTGAATCCTTGTCCACCTTGGAACCAAGAAACTCTAGTGGGTTAATCCTTAGGAAATATCTGACTCGTGTTGCCACCATATTCCTGTTCTGCAGGACATGCGCCACTACCTACTGGTTGACCTGGGCGATCAAGGCCTATGCTAGAATATGAATGGTTTCCCTAAAATTAGCATGGACAACCTGCTCTGGTGCATGTTGCTCATGGACTGGCGGGGCTTGTTGGTGCTCGTCCCTATTGCCATCCTCGTGGCCATTTCCATTCCCATTTCTTCTACCGTTAACTCTGCGGGGAGGCATGATTCTACAATCGTGAATAGTAGGAGTTAGAAGGATAGAGAGACACTTCATTGCACGACATAGATCATGAAAGAAGGGAACATTTCCTAAATGTCTCATAGCCTCTTCGTCATAAGTGTGGCGCACTTCACACCCATAAAAAAGACATTAATTAACGTGGTTTTCAGACTCCCTAGGACACTTCAAAACCTATTTCTCTTATACCAAGTTTTCATGACCCAAACATAGGCTCAAATTGAGACACAGGACAAGGAGCCCCAAAAGACTCCAAGTCGACCCATGGAATGAACATACATCTAACTCAATCAATAAAGAGGAAAGATTAACATAATAACTATAATGGAAGTATAATCATAACATAACATTGAAATCGGAATTTACCTCATACATGACAAGCTTATTACTACATATAGTCTGAAAGCCTTTACATTACTGATGGTTTGATAGGATAACACCCCAACTAACCAGACAAGTCTGAAACTGAAACAACCAAGATAACTGATAATGTATGGTCCTCAGGAGATGAGGACTCACCACAAAAGTTGGGTGCTAACTCCGGAATTGGCTAGTGACGGGACTGAGTTTGAAGATTAGAGCCTGTACCATGAAACGATACAACATAGAGTATGTGGAATGTACCGAGTATACAAGGTAAGTAAAAAAATTCTTATAATAAGTAAAATCATTTAAAACATGCATGATATAAAACAACATCAAGATACGAATCTGAGACTAGGGCTTTCATAATATTTCCCGAAATCATGATCTGAACATAACATAACACCATAACTGAATCGAATGACCCAAAAATGAAATCTGATAATCATAAGTAAAACTAAACATTAGGTCAAACCTGCTTTAGAACATATATATATATATATATACA
>JACEIK010000577.1:362254-381735 GCA_018107945.1 Datura stramonium | reverse complement strand
ATGAGCAAAAATGGGAGACTCATCTTATAACCAACATTACCACGATAGAGCTTATGTGGTCCAAACTATCACACTAAAGTAGGTAGAGCTGTCGAAAGCCTTGCCAGGGCTAAGAAAGCTACCATGATATCAATATCAATATGAAGTCCCCTTGGGGATAGGGAAAGCTCACATAGGAGGTTCCAAAATAATCTGATCATACCTACATTGGCGCGTAGTTCTGAGGCATAGGGTTGACTGACCCTTAGCCTCGGTGCTAGGCACTGCCCAAAAACATACATATGCTCTCCATCATTTTTCAATGAAGCTAACCATTGTCTACTGACGAAGTTGAATAATCATGTACATATAAAATCTGAAATCATACATGTGGAGCCTTTGCTCAAACCATACCACAAGCTAAATATAATTGGGAGTCTTGACTCCAAAATTATATGGTAGGCTAATTAATGTGAAATCATAAATTATACTTGAACATATATCATAAATCTCAACTTTCATTAACTTCTCATGGATGGACATTTTACTTTATAAAGCTTGAAAACATGATTTATAATTGGAAACATCGTAAAACTTTTCCATGAAGCAGAATTGCATAATACAAACATACTGAGATTAAACCCTTGTAGAAAATTCAGAAATTCATGCATTGGGTTAAATTACAATAGGATAAAAACATAGATTTTCATGAATTAGAGAGGGTTTGGGCATGGGTGTGAATAAATTCACCCATTCATACCTGATAGGATCTGATTCTAAAATTTATCTGATTGCCTAGTGATGAATTGAAGGAAAACTTTAAGGGATTAATCTTGATCACCTCCCTAGCCCTCTAAGTTTTCATGCATGAGTAGTAATAGCCGAGAATGAATTTTCCCCTCTTAATACTCCATATTCATAGATTAAAAAGACGTAGTTTAGGCCTTAGGATCATATAAATTATGAATAATCCCTTACTAAATTCACAAAAAATAACTGATTGTCAGTCCCCACGAGGGAGTAGACAAGCCGTTACCAGGGGAAACAATCTATCACCTACTTTTGTGAAGTCCACTGCCACTTTTCCTCAAAGGGTCCCCACGAGTGACCTAACGACTCGTTAACGGTGACCACAAGTCATGGTCAACACTTTTTATCTCCACTGCCAATTCCTTAAGTCATTCACCAAAAGCTGACCATGACTCAGCTAACGAATTATGGTGCTTGACCATGACTCGTGGTGTCAAACCGTAGGGTACACTGTCATTTCAATCTTCTCCTTCAAATTCCCTTGACCATTGGTGACCTAACGACTCGTGGGGCTGACCATGACTCGTGGACACACCTTTGGTCACACCCGTTGTCACCTCAACTCTGAATTTTCCAAATAAGTTAACACCCCTCACCATGAGTCACTTAATGACTCGTGGTCAACCTGACGAGTCACATGATGATCTGATCTGTGACCTGGTATAGAAAATCTTATTTTCTCCCTTTAAACTGCGGGGTCTAACCTTAGGCTTTCGGGGTATAACAATAACTTGCCAGGATATAAAGGCATGGACTATGAGATCACTGTCGGGGGACATGAGGCCAATAAAATATAACCTACAGTGGCAACTTAATTCTGGGATCCTGAGTGCGCTCCCTCTTGGTGCTAAGTTGTACTCCCCTGGACTACTACTGCCAAGTGGATAGGTCGATACTGAGGGCCCAAGACTACAACTGGCTTTGGGATACTATCTGAGAGTACCCTGAGAGTCTTATGGGATCGACTTTTGAAACTAGTGTTCTAATACTGGTTAGAGCTGCTTATCTAGGAGTGTCATAGTCGTTTAAAAAACAAGCTGAGGTTGAAGTTAGTGATTCTAAGACTGGTCAGAGCTGCTCATTTGGAAGTGAGTAACGTCTAAAGAACCGCAAAAATCTGATAACTCATGTATGAGTTTAAATTCAGACAACTAGGAGGCATCACTAACAACTTAAAAATTAATTATGGTCAAACTGATCAGCTGACATTTTTCTGGACAACACTGAGGTTGCTAAAAATATAATTGAGACAAGACTAACATGAATCTAACTGAGATTTTAACATAAATTATATATATGTACATCCCAAACTGATAGTACCAAGGTACAGGGAAAAACTAGTTCAACCTGCAATATTCTAATTTCTACTAAGCCGTGAACTATGGCCGAATCATTCTACTAGATAAAAATCTTTCAAAAATTTCTAACTATAGGGAATAATAAAGTAATTAAAATCATACGAACTATTCCATGTGAATCCACAAGAAATCTGTTTGAAAACTTTTCACATTTCGAAGCTACAGGGCTATAACTAATAAAGAAATTTTGACAAGGTTTTTTTAGGGACATAAGGGAACAAATATTCCCTTGTTGAATTCCCACAAACCTGGTGAAGAAATCCTAGAGAGAATTCCTTGAAAATCTAAGAAGAAGTCGACTGCCCTAGTTCTAGCCCTGAGAGTTTCTGCGTTCTAAGTCTAAGCAACAAGAGAATGGTGAGAGGAAAACATCGATCACCCTTTTAACTCCCTTTTAGATGAGCCTAAAATGACATAGTTTAGAGTCTAGAAGTTTAGGAAATTACAGAAAATCCCCAAAATATCTCACTGACAAATCTCCCTGTCAGTCCCAACATAGGACTGGACGAGTTATGTACAGTGACCACGACTCGTGGTCCAACTCATGAAGTACACTACCCAAAAATCCACTACTGTGACCATGGGGGACATAACAGGTCGTTAGTGGTGACCATGACTCGTGGTCACCTCTTGTCCTCAACACTGCCAGAAATCACCAAGTGGTCACCACGGGAGACACCACAACTCGTGATGTTACCAACAAGTCATGGTGAAGACCAGTTAAGTACACTATCCCACTTTTGTTCTTCCTTCGCCCATGCTTGACCACAGGTGGCCTAACGACTCATGTGGATGACCATAATTCGTGGTCACTCAAATCCCCAAATTTTCAATTAAGTTTTAACCCTTCCCCATGAGTCACTCCATGAATTGTGGCCTACCTATGAGTCCCAGGATGACTCGTTCTATGGCCTATTGCAGAAAATATCATTTTCTCTATTTCAACTCTCAGGTCTAGTCTAATGGTTTCCGAGGAATTACAGTGCACTTGTTGAAAAAAAATGCATAAGTGTTAGGGGGAGTAAAAGACAAAAAGAATGAAAAAGTTTATATGCTTAAGTATTCCCTACTAACAATATAAGTGTGCTTAAAGAAATAGGGAAATGAAAGAGGAAATTGATGATTTGAAGAGAGTAAAAGGTGAAGTAAAAGAAGAGATGTACTTAATAAAACTGTGATGTACTAAAAGCGCTTAAGGAGGATAGGCACTATTACCGGCCAGAATAGTAACTACCAATCCCTTAGCTTACATTACAACCAGATAAGTCCTACTTGATCTTACTTTCTGACATTCCTAAATTAGTGTAGTGAAACACTAAGAGCAAGCTTATGGGTCAGTACATGTTGCATGTGAATTTCTTTGTGAGAGTGAGCTTAAGTCATATTTATATACCCATACTTGCATAAGTTGAGAAATTAAGAGTGGAAATGGTTATCTCGCTTGTTGTGAGGGCACATGTTTGAGGAAGGATAAAATTTATGTCGGACATCTTCATTGGTTAATTTTCATGAGTTTGATGAGTGTTAGAGTAGATTTTTGAGGCTAGGAAGTCTTAACTTATTTGTATGTGATTTTAATTGGTTGTACATATCGTATGCGCTATTTGACAATTGCTATCTAAATCTCTCTGTGTAGCCTTAACTTGAGTCGTCTTGCTTCTATTGGTTATTTGCAATTCCTTTATGTGCATGAGATGTAATTGAGTTGATCGAGGATGAACAAGGCTTTGAATGTGGGGTAGTGATCTTGGGCATAGTTATGTGCCCAAGTGCTATTTTATAACATAATTTTAGTCATGTTTATCAATTAAATTAATTACATTCTCCTGTGATTTTCTATATTTATGTGCATAAACTAACCGATGTGATTATCCCTTGGTTGTAGGTGAAAAATGCAAAGGATGAGCTTAATATGATGATGCATGAGTAAGGAAGAAACTCAGAATGAAAGGAAAAGAAGTCTCATGATGTTGCACAACTAGAGTACCTGTCGCGCCATACAGCGTCCCACATTGGTAGGATTGGGCGTTAGGCAACATGCAACAGAAAAGCATCTGCGTGCCTGGGAGCATTCCATGACCACGCATCTGTGTACGATGTCATGCCATTCTAGTGAAGGGTCGCAATGGCAAAATGCCACGCCTGACGAAGTCCGCAACCACCTCCGTGCCACGTCGTGCCTGCACCTAATGAAGGCCGTGTCACACCCTTTGGCGCCCAACTAGGCCAATTCCAATGCAACAATCCAGTAGCCATCTGCGATACCTCCGTGTCACGGAGGCAATCTGCCGTGTTGGGAAGCGTGACGCAGAGGCAGTTCATGCTCACCCAAAAATTTGCATTTTTTCATTTATTATAAATTCAACACATAGCTCCTAATTTCATTATCATGTTTTATTTTTTGGGAAAGAAGAGAGGAGCGAAGGGAGAAACAAGGAACTTCACCTAGCATTGAAATTCTTTACTTCTCTATTAACCATTCTTGTAATTACTCTAATTCAAACATGTTTTTAAGCATTATATGAACATCAATGGCTAAAACCCTTCTTCTAGGGTTGAGGTCACCTGACATGATTGTTTTAGCTTAATTTCATATTTCGCTTCAAGTTTCTTTGTTGTTTTGTCCTGCATTCTTATTAATTATTGATTTAATGTTTGATTATGCCACGCCCCAAGTCTACACCCTGGACGGAACACAGTACATGGAGTCACAACTTACCCCAAGTCAACCCCTAGTCTATCATACACTGGTATTCTAGATAAAACATACATATCGGAATCTTTGAAATAATAACATTAAACCTTTATGAAAGTAAGTCCGAATCATAAAAATGTAAAACATCTGAATAATACTGATAGTTTGAAAACCATGTTTGTGTCTGAGAGCCATCTAACTGAGGAGTTGCTTGGACAAACCCCCAGCTAACGCTAAGTCAAACTGAAAGTAATAATGAAAAACTGAAATAATGAAATAACATCCTCGAAAGATGAGGACTCACACTTCTGCTGAGGAGGAGGGTTTGAACAGCGATGACTAACGACGCTGAGTCTGAGAACCTGCGGCTATATCATGAAATGATACATCATAAAAGTATGCATCAGTACTTTGAATGTACTAAGTAAGCAGGAGAAAACATAATGTAATATAAAAGACTGAATTGAAAAATGAAAAGCAATGACCAACTGATATACTTAGCTGAATAACTGTAATAAACTGAGATGGCCGAAATAACCCTGTATAGTGGTCAAATATATGCCCTAAGTCTGAAAGTTATGAGTCTGAAATACTGTACTAAACTAATCTAAACTGATAGAGATAAAATTGAACTAAACTGCTTACTATGAGATTGGACTGGACTGACTAGTGGGAGAGTCTATAACCGACATATAACCACGTGAGCTAAACGTGGAGTCCGATGTTTACAACCCACCGGTAAGACCCAATATACCTTTCCATGGTATAGAGGTATGAACTGGGTGATCACAAAAGTCTGGGGCCAATCAAACCAATAAATACTGTAACCTACGCTGGCAAAGTAGTTTTGGGAACCTGGGTGTGCTGGAACCCCGGTTCGCTCGTTGCTAAGCTTTGCTCACTAGAATACCTAAACTGAATACCAAGATAATAGCTCGAAACTGGGGTCCACGACTAGTAATGGATATATAACTAAAGGTACCCTAATTGTCTTCTCGGACCATAATCTGAGATTGGGTTTTAGACCCGTCAAAGTTGTTTATCTAAAAGCATCGTAACAGTCTGAGAACAAAATGTAATATGATTCGGGTCCTAGGGATAGTCAGATCTATCTGTCTAAGTGTCATGACCACCTTGTGGACCTATAAACTGAGTTCTGGATCTAATTAAGATAACTGGGAGGTGATACTGACATGTCAGGAATTTCTATAGTCAAACTGATAAGCTGACATTATTCTGGTCAACACAGGGGTTGCTGAAAATCTGACTAAGACTAAGCTGATATTTCTGAGTATATAAACTTTCTAACTAAAATTTTCTAACATATATTTGACTGAGTTTCTAACACATACAACTATAATAGAAACCCATAACTCTGAAAGATTTAAGAAATTTCAAGAATTCAATTCTTACGTAGGATTCTAGTTTTTGTTTTCATGAGTTAGGGATAAAATTCACATTTAGCGGAATAGACAAAATTTTAGTTACAAATTGGTGGAAAACATAAAAATTAGCATAGAATAATATCCCTCAAGAATTAAACAAGGTCTGATAGCAATATCTTCACAATTGAAAATTCAGGGCTAGAATTAATAGTGAACTGAGGAAGAGTTTTAAGGGACAGAAGGGAAGAAAAATTCCCTTGTTGAATTCCCACATACCTGGAAAAAGTTTCTTTGAGAAGGAAGCTTGAATCTGCTGCAATGGGTGTAAAGCTCTAGTCTTGCCTGAGAGTTCTTGAGAGGAAATACGATCGGTTTCTAAAAGTTTACATGGACAATGAGGGGAAAAACCGTTCAATCCCGCTAATATCTCTGAAATTTTACCTAAATCGATGTATTTTAAGGATTAAATAGGTAGGAGATTACAAAAATAACCCTGTGGTAAAATCTGAAATCTGGTTGACGGGATCCCAATGGGTCACTCAACGAGTCATTGGTTGAAACCACGACTCATTGGGACCTCTCGTTAGGCCTACTTCCTAAGGTATGAAAATACCAGATCTGGCAAAAGGGGAGTAACTATGAGGGACCTAATGACTCGTTACCCTGGGCCATGACTCGTTGCATCACTCGTTAGGTACACTGTCAAATAATCGTTCGGAAGGCGTCAGGACTCGTTACTGGTGACCACGACTTATGGTCACCATTTGTCATGTTCACTGTCTAAATTCCAAAAATTCCCTTCTACCTGGTAACGACTCATCTCATGACTTGTTAGTACTCATGACGGGTCATTGGATGACTCGTTACCTTCGCTTTAGCTGAGAATTAGTACTCACCACGGCTCCACACGATGACTCATTGTAACAACCAACGAGTCGTTACTTCGATCATTACCTCCATTGCCACCAGGCTTGCCTTCCCCATGACTACTCCCAATGGATTGTTGGTTGGACCAACGATCCGTCAGGTCGCCCGTTCTATAACATTTTTCCTAGTTTTTAGCCAACTTCTAGATTTGATCTCAAGTCTAATCTTAAGCATTTTTGGGCTATTACAATATATCCCCCTGGGAACATTCATCCTCGAATGTTGGAAAACAGTCAAGAAAGAAGAGAATAACAGTCGTAATTTTTAAATACTGTTCATTTAAATCCAAAACTGATGGAATGACTACCTCCGTTTCAAATACATAAATGAACTAAATTTACCTTCATACATATATCCATAATGTAAAAGGACTTCAATACATGATTTGAACATGAAACTAAATTGAGTTCTAGGACAAAACTAATATCTCAAGTTGTAATAGAGCCAGTAGAAAATAAGTGTGGGTATTTGGCCATCATATCTGCTTCAACCTCCATGTAGCTCCCTCAACCTGTTGATTTCTCTATAAGACCTTGACTGAAGCTACCTCCTTGTTCCTTAGCTTACGAACATGACGTTCAAGGATCTAGACTAGGACATCTTCATAAGATAGACTATCTTTTACTCCCACACTTTCTAATGGAACAACTGAAGTTGAATCACCAATGCACTTCTTTAATAAACACACATGGAATACTAGGTGCACAACTGCTAATTCTAAAGGTAATTCTAGCTCATAGGCTACATTGCCAATACGCTTCAAAATTCTATAGTGTCCCACATACCCGGGACATAGTTTTCCTTTCTTACCAAATCTCATCACCCCCTTCATGGGTGAAATTTTCAAATAATCCCAGTCATCAACTGCGAACTCCAACTCTCTTCTCCTTACATCGGCATAAGATTTCTGACGGCTTTGAGCTATTTTCAATCTTTCTCGGATGAGTTGAACTTTATACATTGCCTCGTGAACTGAGTCTGGCCCTATCATGGTAGCTTCACCAAACTCAAACCACCCTATAGGAGATCTACACCTTCTACCATATAATGCCTCCAACAGGGCTATCTGAATGCTAAAGTGGTAGCTGTTTTTGTATGCAAACTTGATAAGAGGCAAATGGTCATCCCAATTGCCCTTAAAATCAATCGTACACGCTCTCAACATATCTTCTAGGGTATGAATGGTTCGCTCAGCTTGCCCATCTGTCTGCGGGTGAAAAGTTGTGCTGAGTTTGACTTGGGTACCAAGTCGCCTCTGAAAAGACCTCTAGAAATTAGAGGTGAATTGGGTACCTCTGTCTGAGATAATTGATACGGGTACCCCATGAAGTCTGACTAACTCATGGATGTAAATTATGGCATAGTTCTCAGCTGAGTCCGTGGTTTTAACTGGGAGGAAGTGAGCTGACTTAGTCATCCGGTCTACTATTACCCAGATTGAGTCATGTTGCCGACGAGTTTGAGGTAGACCCATAATGAAGTTCATATTTACTTCTTCCCACTTCCATGTAGGTATACTGATATCCTAAATCATACCTCCTGGTCTCTGGTGTTCTACTTTAATTTTTTGGCATTTCGGGCATTTGGCTACAAATTCAGCAATATCTCTTTTCATGCCGTTCCACCAGTAAATATCCTGTAAATCATAGTACATCTTGGTTGCACCAGGGTGAATGGAATACCTAGAACTGTGTGCTTCAACCAATATTTGCTATCTCAACTCACCGACATCTGGTACACATACCTCCCTGGTAACGGAGCACACCATCTCCCCCTTTGTAGAAAGCTTCTATTTCTTTTCTAAGAACTGCTTCCTTAAGCTTGAGTAAGATGGGATCTTTGTCCTGTCTGGACCTCACTTTAACTACCAAGGAAGAATCTAACCTACTTTGCATTACCACTCCACCTTCGGCTGGACCCATCAACTGTATTCCCAACCGAGCTAGCCTGTAAATATCCTTTACCATTTCTTGCTTGCCCTCTTCAACACCAGCTATGCTCCTCATAGACAACCTGCTTAGTGCATTATCCACCACATTGGCTTTACCCGGGTGATATAGAACACTCATGTCTTAGTATTTCAGTAGCTCCAACCACCTTCTCTATCGAAGATTTAGGTCCTTCTAACTGAACACATACTGAAGGCTCTTTTGATTTGTGAACACATCCACGTGCGCCCTATATAGGTAATTTCTCCATATTTTCAGCGCAAACACCACTGCTGCCAACTCCAAGTCATGAGTTGTATAGTTCTTGCATGAACTTTGAGTTGTCTGGAGGCATAGGCTACCACCTTGCCCCATTGTATTAGAAAAAAACTGAGTCCAACATTGGAAGTGTTACAATAGATAACCAACCCATATGCTCCTTCTGGCAAGGTCAAAACTTGAGCAGTAGTGAGTCGAGTCTTCAACTCCTAGAAAATATTCTTGCACACATTCGACCACTGGAATTTCACTTTCTTCAGCGTTAAATTAGTCAGAGGAGATGTTATAGAGAAGAAACTTTCCACAAACCGTCGGTAATAACCAACTAGGCCCAGGAAACTCCTGATTTCGGTTGGGGAGGTAGGTTTGGGCCAATCTTTCACTACTGCTATCTTGTGAGGATCTACCTGTATTCCCTCACCTGAGACCACATGACAAAAGAAAGTAACGGACTTTAACTAGAATTCACACTTGCTGAACTTGGCGAACAACTGGCGGTCTCTGGGTGTCTGTAATACTAATCTCAGGTCGTTAGCATGCTCTTCCTCATTTTTGGAGTATACCAGAATGTCGTCAATAAATACAATGACGAACATATCCAGATACTTCTTGAAGACTCTTTTTATCAAGTCCATGAAGGTTGTGGGGGCGTTTGTTAGCCCGAAGGACATAACCACAAACTCATAGTGTCCATACCGAGTTCTGAATGTTGTTTTTGGTATGTCACACTCTTTGACCCTTAACTAATGAGACCCCCACCTGAGATTGATTTTTGAGAAACAACTGGCTCCCTGAAGTTGGCCAAACAGGTTGTCAATTCTGGGTAGAGGATACCCGTTCTTGACTGTGACTTTGTTCAGCTAATGGTAATCTATGAACATTTTGTGGGTACCGTATTTCTTACGCACGAATAGTACTGGAGCACCCCAGGGAGAGATGTTGGGTCTGATAAAACCCTTGTCAAGAAGATCTTCTAGTAGCTCCTTCAATTCCTTAAGCTCAGCTGGAGCCATTCTATACGGAGGGATGGAGATGGGGTGAGTATATGGGAGGAGATCTATTTCGAAGTTTATTTCCCATTCAAGGGGAACTCCAGGAAGATCTTCGGGAAATACATTTGGGAACTCGTTGACCACTGGAACTAACTTGATGGTTGGGGTCTTAGATTCAGAATCCCTGACCCGAACTAGATGGTAAATACATACCTTAGAAATAATCTTTCTGTACTTTAGTTAGGAAATAAACCTACCCTTTGGCACTGAACTACTGCTCGACCATTCTAGAGCTGGCTCATTAGGGAACTAAAATCTGACGACCCTAGTTCTGCAGTCGACTGAGGCATAACTGGAGTATAATCAATCCATGCCAAGGATGAGGTTGAAGTCGACCATGTCTAACTTTATGAGATCAGATGGAATGACTTTATTCCGGACTGAGACTAGGTAGTTTGTATACACCCGGCTGGTTCTAACTAACTCGCCAACAGGGGTGGAGACTGAGAATAGGTCGAAGAGGACCTCAAGATTGACATTGAACTGGACTGCTACATAGGGAGTCACAAACGAAAGGGTGGCTCTTGGATCTAGGAGGGCATACACGTCTAAACGAAAGCAGCGTAACATACTCGTGACTACGTCAAGTGAGCTCTCTTGATCCTGACGGGAAGAAAATGCATAAAAATAGTTTTGGCGCTGACCGCCATCCGTACCTGATGTGTTGGCCTACTAAGCTGGTCGGCCTACTGGAGCTGATGATGTGGTGGATTGGGCTCTCCCCCGTCCTGCTAAAGGGAAATATTTAAGCCGATGATCAAGCTTTCCACAACAAAAACAGCCCTCTCAACCTTGAAGACACTCTCTTGGGTGGTTCTTGCGCACTTGGGGCAAGCTAGATATCTGTTCCTAAAACTGTCGCTTTGAGACTGATAGCTAGATGCTCCACCCCTCCTATCCTAGTGGGACCGAAAGGTTGGGGCGTTGGTTGAGCTATGTGTTGGGGCTCTCTACTGCTGTTACTTCTATGGGAGGTTATTACCACCTTATCTCTGATGACCATGATATAACTGACCAATCCTTGCCTGCTTATTCTTTCGATCCATGTCCTTCAGTTTTTAGGCCTTAATCTGCTGGGCACAGACAATCAGGGTAGAGAGTTCCATATCTCTAATCAACATTGTTGTCCTTCCCTCCTTGGAGTCTAGGTTCGACACTCCGTTCACAAACTTCAACATGTGAGCCCTTGGCTCGGCCACCATCTCTGGAGCGTATATAGACAGCCTGGTAAAATCCAATGCGTATTCTTCTACGGTCCTATTGCCCTGTCTCAAGTTTATAAATTCAGCCAGTTTTGCCTCCCTCAGCTCCTGAGGGAAAAATTTGTCCAGGAATACTGTGTTAAACTCTTCCTACTCCACCAGTCCTTCTCCCGAGGCCCGCCCTCTCCCACTATTCATACAATACCTAGGCTACCCCTTTTAGCTGGTAGGTAGCCAGGTCAACACTCTCAGAGGAGGTAACACCCATTATGCGGGTAATCTTCTTAATCTCATCTCTGAACTCTTGGTGGTCCTCCCCTACCTTGGATCCCTGAAATGATAGGGGGTTCATTTAGGTTAAGTCCCGCACCCTAGCATCTGTTGTGGACCCACTTGTGTTAACCAAAACCACCTGCTGGGTCACCTGATTAGTGATTGTTTGAGTGAGTAGTTGGATAACATCCCTGAACTTCACTGTGGACACTATGTCATCCTGAGGGGCTACTGGGGCTGGTCTATTGGCGTTGCCCTCCCTTCTTCTGTTACCGTGTCTAGGAGGCATAATTCACTGAAACGAAACAGAGCACGCGTTAGAATGATGCTCTTGGAATTGAACTTTAACGCACGATAAAGAGTATGAACAAAAGAGAGTTTTCCTAATAACACCAAGTAGCATCCTCGTCATAAGTGTGGCGCGCTTCACATCCATAAAAAAGACTCTACTTGATGCGAATTTCAGAAATTCCGAGGATACTCTAAACCTAGTGCTCTAATACCATGTTTTTCATGCCCCGAGTCTACACCCTGGACGGAACACGGTATTTGGAGTCACAAGTAACCTCAAGTCAACTCCTGATTTATCATACACTGGTATTCTGAGTAAAACGTACATAGCGGAAGCTTTGAAATAATAACATAAAACCTCTATGAATGTATGTTCGAATCATAAAATGTAAAACATCTGAAAAATATTGATAGTCTAAGAACCACGTTTGTGTCTGAGAGCCATATAACTGAGGAGCTGCTGGGACAAGCCCCTAGCTAACTCTAAGTCTAACTGAAAGTAATAATGGAAAACTGAAATAATGAAATAACATCCTTGAAAGATGAGGACTCACACTTCTGCTGCTGAGGAGGGTCTGAACAATGGTGACTAATGGCACTGAGTCTGAGAACCTGCGGCTGTATCATGAAATGATACAACATAAAAGCATGTGTCAGTACTTTGAATGTACTGAGTAAGTAGTACAAAACATAACTGAATATAAAAGACTGAACTGAAAATGACAAGCAATGACCAACTGATATACTAAGCTGAATAACTGTAATAAACTAAGATGGCCGAAATGACCCTATCTAATAGTCATAGACATGCCTTAAGTTTAAAAGTTCTAAGTCTGAAATACTTTACTTAACTAATATAAAGTGATAGAGCTGAAACTGAACTAAACTGATTATTATGAGACTGGACTGGACTGACTAGTGGGAGAGTCTATAACTGACATGTAACAACATGAGATAAATGTGGAGTCCAATTTTTACGCCCCATCGATATGAACCAATATACCCTGCTAGGGTATAGAGGCATGAACTGGGTGATCACAAAAGAATAGGGCTTATTAGGCCAATAAATACTGTAACCTATGCTAGCAACGTAGTTCTGGGAACTTGGGTACGTTGGAACCCCGATCCGCTCAGTACTAAGTCCTTCTCCCATTGGAATACCTAAAATGAATACCAAGCTGATAGCTCGAAACTGGGGTCCAAGACTAGTAAGGGATATATAACTGAAGGTATCGTTAGAGTCTTATCAAACCAGATTCTCAGACTGAGTTCTAGAATGGTCAGAGTTGCTTATCTAGAAGCGTCGTAACCCTCTAAGAAAAAACTGTAATCTGATTGGGGTCCTAGGGCTAGTCAGAGCTATCTTTCTAAGTGTCATGACCACCTTGTGTTCCTATACACTGAGTTCTGGATCTGATTTTTATAACTGGGAGGTGATACTGACACCTCAAGAATTTCTGTAGTCAAACTGATCAGCTGACATTATTCTGGTCAACCCGGGGGTTGCTAACAATCTAACTGAGACTAGGCTGACATTTTTGAGTATATAAACTCTCTGATTGAAATTTTATAATATATATTTGACTGTGTTTCTAACACATAAAACTATTATAGAAACCCCTAACTCGGAAAGATTCAAAAAAATTTGAGAACTCAATTCTTACGCAGGATTCTAGTTTCTATTTTCAAGAGTTAGGGATAAAATTCACATTTAGTGGAACAAACATTATTTTATTTATAAATTGGCGGAAAACATAAAAAATAGCATATAATAATATTCCTCAAGAATTAAACAAGGTCTAATAGCAATACCTTCACAATTGAAAATTCAGGGCTAGAACTGATAGTGAACTGAGGAAGAGTTTTAGGGGACACAAGGGAAGAACAATACCCTTGTTGAATTCCCACATACCTGGAAAAAGTTTCCCCGAGAAGGAACCTTGAATCTGCTGCAATGGGTGTAAAGCCCTAGTCTTAACTGAGATTCTTGAGAGGAAATACGGTCGATTTCTAAAAGTTTACATATAGAATGAGGGGAAAAGCTATTCAATCCCTCTAATATCTCTGAAATTTTACCTAAAATGACGTAGTTTAGGTATTAAATAGGTAGGAGATTACAAAAATAACCCTGGGCTAAAATCTGAAATCTGGTTGAAGGGATCCCAACGGGTCACTCAATGAGTCATTCGCTGAAACCATGACCCGTTTGGACCTCTCGTTAGGTATACTGCCTGAAGTCTACAAATACCAAATCTGCAAATAGGGGGTCACCACGAGGGACCTAATGACTCGTTACCCTAGGACACGACTCATGGCATCACTAGTTAGGTACACTATCTAATAATCGTCCGGGGATGGTAATAGGAAACGTCATGACTCGTTACTGCTGACCATAACTCCTGATCACCATCCGTCATGTTCACTACCTAAATTCCAAAAATTCCCTTCTACCTAGTAATGACTCATCTCACGACTCGTTACTACTCATGACGGGTCGTTGGATGACTCGTTACCTTCCTTTTAGCTGAGAACCAGTACTCACCATGGCTCCACACGATGACTCGTTATATTAATCAATGAGTCTTTACTTTGCTCGTTACCTCCACTGCCACCAGGCCTGCCTTCCCCATGACTACTCCCTATGGATTGTTGGTTGGACCAACGATTGTTAGATCGCCCATTCTGTAACATTTTTCCTAGTTTTCAGCCAACATCCAGATTTGATCTCGGGTCTAATATTAAGCATATTCGTGGTATTACATATCACCATTGAAATGCACTTGTTAAGCTTAGGCAAAAGCTTAAAAGAGTAACCCTAGATTAAAACTAAAGAATATAGGGAGCAAGTTCATGTCTTCAAGATAGCATTCGCAGTTAGGATAGAAATTATAACTAATTCTCCTTGTTTGGTTAATAAAACGGGAAGATAGCTAGACACTTAAGATTAAATTTTCACATCACCACTCGCAGACGTAGTTGTCAAGTTAATTCTAGGTTAAATAATTAGAGGTACGAATGTCTATAATCAAGGGAATAAACCCCGTAAACCACATCCACATTGTTAATTGCTCACATATTAGGACGTCACATCCCCACCCAATATCACTACTCCACACTTAAACCCTTATTCATCCTCAAACAACTCAATTACATCTCATGAACGCGAAGAACTCACATATGACTAGTAGAAGCAAGACAACTCAAGCTAAGTCTACCACAATTGTTCCAGATAGCAAGTTAAAAAACAGAGCATGCGATACATACATCCAACTAATATCACATATAACTAAGTTAAGACCTCCTAGCCTCACGAATCGACTCTAAAACTCAGCAAACTCATGCAATTTATTCAATCAAGTATTCCAACATGAATTTCATCCTTGCTCAAACATGTGCCCTCACAACAAGAGAGTTACCCATATTTGCTCTTAATTTTTTTTTCAAATTACATAAGCATGGGTATATATATAGGAATTATGCTCACTCTCACAAAGAATTCACATGCAACATTTACTGACCCATAAGCTTTCCCTTAGTGTTTTACCTCACTAATTTAGGAATGTCTAAAAGTAAGATCAAGTAGCACTTATCGGGTTGTAATGTAAAATAATGGACAGGTAGGTGCTATTCTGGCCAGTAATAGTGACTATCTTCCCTAAGCGCTTTTAATACATCACACTTTTATTACGAACATCTCTTCTTTTACTTCACCTTTATTCTTTTTAACTCATCAAGTTCCTCTTCGGTTTCCCTATAACATTAAGCGCACAAGTACCCTTAGATTATAGTACGGAGTACTTAAGCATTTGAAACTTTTTCATTCTTTTGGTCTTTTACTCCCGCCTAACAATTATGCATTTTCCCTGCAACAGCGCCAAAAACTTGTTGCACCCTAGTGCGCATGCAAGTATAAGTGATCAATATAAGATATATAGTGACTCTGAAGAGAAGGATGTCGAACCCACAGGGACTAGACTAATTTATCAAATATTCAAGTTCAAGTGTTATATTAAATTTCTCAAGTGTTTATTTTCGAGATTTGAAGTTGTTTTGTATCTAAATCTACAGTGATCACAATTAATTTGGAAATGCAGTAATGAGAAGCATATAGAGTCAAGGCCTAACAATCATGATATGCTAAATTTCACAATGGTTGAAGTATTGAAAATTTAATTGTAGTCTCATAGAGTTAATATGCAATATTAATGGTCTTTTGAGCCTCTAAATACATCAAACTAGTCTCACACCTTCATCGTTGAGCGGGGATGTGACGTCCTAGTTCGTGAGCAATTAACAATATGGATGTGGTTTATGGGGCTATCGTACCTCTAATTATTTAACCTAGAATTAACTTCATAACTATGTCTGAGAGTGGTGATGTGATAATTTAATCCTAAGTATCTAGTTGTTTTCCCATTCAATTAACCAAGCAAGACGAATTAGGTATTATTACTATCCTAACCGCGAATCAAATCTTGAAGACAAGAACTTGTTCCCTGCATTCTTGAGTTCTAATCTAGGGTTACTCTTTAGAACTTTTTCCTAAGCTTAACAAGTGCATTTCCATGGTGATCAAGCATTAAAATGATAATTAACAAGAATTCGAGACAAAACAACAACTAAAACTAAAATACAAGACGAATTCATGCAAATACACTCATGCCATGTGGCCTCAACACTAAAAGAAGGATTTTAGCTACTCATGTTCATAAAATGATTTAAAAACATCTTTTAATTAAAGTATTAACAAGAATGGATAAAAGAGAAGAAAAGAATTCGAACCCTAGGTGAAGTTCCTTGCTTCTCCCTTCGCTCCTCTCTACTTTCCCAAAAATATTTTGTGATAATAAAATTAGAAGCTAAAGGTTCAATTTATAGTACATGGGATTTTTGCGAAAATTAGCCGAGGAGTGACCAGCTCCGTGCCACACTACCTATCGTGCAAACCAGCTTTGGTGGCACAAAAGCATCACGCAAGGCTATTGGATACTCGACATTGGCATGTCAAGGGCTCAGGCTATGCGCGTTGCCTGGCATGAAACAACGCTGGTCACGCAGGCATCTCCTTACTTGTCTTCTCACGCACGCAAGCCCTCTCATGGAACGACGCCTTGCGTGCACCCGCACAGGCGTGACATGGCGCCTGTCGCGCAGGTTAGCTGGCGTGGAATGCTGGTTGTTCTTCATGTCATTTTGTGCAATTGTCATCCCGAATCAATCCAAAGTTCCTCCTTGCTTGTGCATTGTCATATTCATCCTTTCATAAGCATAATTCACCTAAAAACATGGGCTAATCACTTTGGTTAATTCATGCATACATATGTATAAATTTACTTCAGAAAGTAATTAAATAAATTAACAAACATGAATAAACTAAGTTATTAAATAGAATTTGGACATAATTATTCCCAATATCAATATTCTACCATCTTAGGGTTTCAAGAAGAATCTCACCCCAAGGAAAGAGGTAGAAGTTGAGCGTTCTTCATCAAGACTTGAGTTATTCTCGAATTATTCGATTGCAGGTATGTAATGTTATCTTACTTATGGGATCACTACATTTCGTTCCCCGTGAAATGTCTCATGAAAGTTCATGCAAAACCCTTGTTCATGAATTTATAGGGTTAAGGTAATCTATAATATGTCCATGATTGTTGGTTTCCAAATTCCCAAGAGTTCCCACATATATTTTATGATCTCTATTGCTTATTCGATGAGTTCGATAATCTTCCCATGAAAAGAGTCAACTTTATAAATTATGAATTTTCCTTTAAAAGAGAAGCCTTTAAAGATTTTATGAGCTATGAACATGACATTATCTCTTAGTGATTATGAATTATTAATGCAACATAGGACGAATTATGACTTATGAGCTTAAATGCTAAATGATGATTTTGAGTAAATCTCAGTAATAAAAGGAAGTAGTATTAATTACTAATAAGACATTTATTCCCACAACTATATACCAATATAGGTTATGGATCATTTTTGTTGGTTCGGGTGAATCCTTATTCACACCCAGTATGAGCTGTTATGAATCCTTGCTAGTAAATAGTTATGTATGTATCATTCCCTGACAAGGTATGAGATGACTTAACTAATCAGGAGAGATCAAACACTATGCCTTTACTTGGTGGGTTATGTCGGTTAAAGTAAGAATCCCCATAACAAACTAATGAATGATGGAAGATTATGTTAATATGGCAAACCCATAGATTTTGAATTCTTAATTCCTTTATGCTATGCCTATGTTTTTGGTTGTCCTTCTATTTTAGTAATGCTTATTTTATATCCATTTACATACAGTACTATTGGGCGCTGCATTATTTAATAATACAAATTTAGGTACTCAAGCTTACAATCAGACTGCACACTAGGATTCACATATTCAGCTTTTGGTGATCCCTGCTTATTTTTTAGTTAGTTAGTATTTTTTAGCTTTACTAGATTTTTTCTTAGAGGTATGCTAGGTGTGTTGTCCCAATAAATAGTTTATTCAATTTTTTAGAGGCGTCATAGATTATTATTCTTGTTGATTAGTTTCGTATATTCATGAAGTAATCTTGGCAAATTATTTTCTATTTATTAAGTTCTCATAATTTTGAAAGCTTAGGTTATTATTGTTCCACTTATATTAGATGCATGCTTCATGATTTGTGCCATATTATGTGGTGCATTGAGCCAGCTGATCTTGGGCGTATTTGTACATCTGCTTTTCCGCATTTTACCCATGTTTTACCTTGTTTTGAGAAGAATTTTCATACACTATTTCATATTTTTATATAAATCTCTTTAAATTGAGACAACGAATGTGATTTGATGATTTACAAGAAAATATGATGGAAATAGACCCAAAAGGAGGTAATAAAGAAGGTTTGAATAATGGCAGCATCGATGGAAGAGTTTCAAGGCAAATCCAAGTAGAGGCATTGGCTGGGACGACATGCCTGGACCTAAACTATAGAAAATTAAAACTCCATCAGGATAGGGCGTTGAGAGGCATAACATGCATATGATAAAACCTCATATGGATGAGAAGCCAGCAGGCTGGCGCACTGGGAGGCATAGCGCACCCAGATTGTCCTGGATTGGATTTTTTTTGTGTTTTGAAATGCAAACCCACATAAGGTAGAGGGGTGATCACGGGCAAAAATATCATGCCCGTGATACACTTTATAACTTAAATTAGTCGGGTTGTCTATGTTATTTTATACATTTTCGTGTAATTTTATATAAATGTGAAGATATGTGCTAACCAACATGATTAGCCTTTGTTTTGTAGGTTTTAATGACTTTTGAGGA
>JACEIK010000577.1:305277-355245 GCA_018107945.1 Datura stramonium | reverse complement strand
TTATGTGAAATAACAATTGATAGTTCCATGCTTATTCCATTGCAAATCGTAGTATCGCATGATTAACTGGTTTTAACTCTATGTTGCTCCTAGGTAATTTAAGAATATTTCGTTGACCCAACCTTAGATTTAATTATTCTCAAACGAAAATGTCTATCACCAACACTTTAGATATTTAAGATCACACTAGAAATGGACAGTTAGAGGAATGGGTCCAGTCCTTGTGGGTTCGACAATCCGATTTTTAAAAAGAGCCACTATATTACTTGCACGACCCGTACACTTGCGGGCACGTCAAGGGGTATTTTCCTATCACTATATATATTCTCTTAAGTCATTTTTGAGCGACATTCATCCTTTTAGCAAGTATCAAGAGACAAGAGCTATTTTCATCCTTAGGTTTCTCTTCTCTTTATTTTTCTCAAGTCACTACTTTTATGAATACTTTGAATTCTTTAGTTTTGTGTTTGAACATGAGTGGCTAAAGGCATTGTTCTAGGGTTTTGGAAAAGATATGAACTTTGATGTTTGAGAATTTATATATGCTAAACCGAGTTTCTCCATTGTAAGATTATTTATTTCTTCTTGACATTCAATTAATCACTAGATTGATTACCTTGCGAATGATATTTATGATTCATAAATTGAACTTGAAGGAGAGAATGATGAGGGTGAAAAGGATAAATTGAGTAGGTTCGTGAACCTTACCGAAAAAAGAAATCTGTTAGTTGTTGAAGATAGAAATATACCCAGTAACCTGACTAAGTTTATATAGGGAATAACGCATAATAGTTCAAAAAAATATAGGCAATAGGGATAATAAGCTAGTCTTTGAACTATCAAAAATATATTCAAAAAGTACTCTTAACCTACAACTAGAAATCTTTTAAGAGAAAATCGAGCTTAGCGATTTCAATAATTAACTGGATTGTGAACTAGCCAAATCTCAAGACTATTGTGAACTAGACAAATCACTAGACTTTAATCTCATTTGAACAAAAATCAATTAGAATTTCTTGCTTTCTACTTTTACTTTGGTATTTCAAACTGTTAGAGCAACAATATATTTGTTTTATTGGAAAAGTGGAATAAGAATTCAGACTAGAAATAATTAATCCGACAAGTCTCTATGGGTACAATATTTGGAGTCATCATCATGTATTACTTGATGACCGCATGCACTTACTCGTGTGTTTTGATGCATCATGGTTTTGGCACCATTTATAGGTACTTGGAAATTGATTAATTGTTTTTAGTTGGAATTATTATTGAATTGTTCATTATTTACTTGATTGCTAGTTGTTGTACATTTCAGGTATTTTTGTTCGGTGTATTGCATTTACAAGAAGTCAAGGAAAACCCTTAGGATATTTTGATTTTAAAATAGAGCAAACATTACATCGACTGGCAGTAATGGCAGAAAACAATGAACCAAAACACATGGACAACCAGGAGGCTCCTTAAGTTTTGGGTAATTTTGCCATGCCTAGACTAGAGAATTCTTCCAAGGCAATTATCAAGCTGACCATTACTGGGAATTTTGAGCTTAAAGAGAGGACAATAGGGATAGTGCAAAGCACATACCAGTATTCGGATAAGACTAATGAAGACCCACACAAGCACTTAATGACATTCATCGAGCTGAGTGAGAACTTTCATTATCATAACTTCTTCGACACATATGTGAAACTCACCTTTTTTTTCTTTTCTAACTAATTTGGGAAGCTAAAGAGTGGCTGCAGAATAAACCAACAGGATCCATCACTACATGGGAGGCTCTGTCAAGCAAGTTTATAAAGAAATTCTTCTCCTTCTAATGGAAAAAAGAGTTTGATATACCCCGGAAGCTAAAAGATCAGATCGAGAGTTGAAACGGGAAAAAATATGGAAAATATTGCAGCAGCGAAGGACGAGTTGTTAGACGACTCGTGAGGAGACCCCCACGAGTCATTGGTGGCTTATGGGAAGGCTGGACTGGGCTGACAAGATGAGGTCCCCATGGGCATAGGAACGACTCGTGGTCCTCTACCACGAGTCGTTAGGTCTACCATGGGGTGAGATTGAGGATTTAATAGGAGGTCTGACTAGTGTACCTAATGGATGGAACCCCACGAGTCGTGGCCAGTACCAATGACTCATGAGGTGAGTCGTGATCAAGAGAAAAGTTTTTTCCTGAATGGTAAGGCAGTGTACCAAACGGAAGGTGGCCACGAGTCGTGGCCACGGGGGACGAGACATTAAGTCATCCGTTACGAGCCCCTATGAGCAGGTCATCCAGTGTACTTGACAAGCAACCTAACGGATTGTTGGCCATGGTAATGAGTCGTCAGGTCACCCGTTAGGGTCACCTGGAAGTTATTTTCTGCTAATTAGTAAGGGCTTTCTCGTAATTTCCTAAGTTCGAAAGACCTATACTACGTCGTTTAAGGCTCATTTTAGTGGGTTTTAAGTAGGGTAAAACCTATCCTAAGCCATTATTCTCATGCATGCAAGTTTGAAGGATTAAAGAGGAGATTCAAGGAAAAATCCCAAGGTTTTCATTGGAATTTCAGCTTGGGCTATTAGAGGGTGTTAGAATTCACCATTCCCAAGTATGTAAGGCTATGAGTAGGTGTTTGCTTCCACATCCATGTCCAATTCCTATCAAAATGTGATAAATTATGTATGATCAAGTATGGAGTTTTGCCCAATTGCATGATTGTTCAATCTCTACACACGGGTATGATTAGATTATCTTTATATTGATGATTTATGAAGCTTGGGCGGATTCTAAGTTGTTTTCCCTTATAGAAATTGTTTTCTAAAATTTGAATCTAAAATGCCCATGGGTGAAGAGTTCATAAAAGAGGTGATTTATGGTAAATGTGTAATGATGATGAAGTTGATGATGAAAATCATGTTTCTAAAACTACCCATGATTTTTATTTTGTTTTTAACTGAATCGATTGGATTCTAGAATGATAGAGCTTTGGATGATGCCCACATGTTGATTAAAGTGATGATTTTTCCGACATAAGCTTACCACATTCTTTAACGTGAAATTTTGCAATTTTTATTATGAATTCTAGCTTGAGATATGTTGAGTAAATATTTCTATATGTAGCTTACCACATTATTTGGAGTAGATGCTCCCACCTATGGTTGATCTTGTGGTATGTTTCGAAATAAAGCTTCTCATATTCATGAATTTATAATTTAGATGTATGGCATTATTGAGCTTTTTCGAAGGACAATGTTGAGCTTCATTTTCATATGATGTCGATTCTATGCATGATTTCATTAATGATCTTTGTTAATAGAAAATGTTGAGCTTCATTTCATACGATGTTGAGTCGTGCAGGATTTCATTTTGAGCTTCGTCAATAGACGATGTTGAGCTTTATTCTCAGAAGATCGAGGTAGTAAAGAACTGGCCCAGACTGGTGAACCCATTAGATATTAGGAGCTTTTTGGGCTTAGCGGGTTACTATCGGAGATTCATTGAAGGTTTTCATATATTGACGCACCATTGACTAAGTTGACTCAGAAGAAAGTGAAATTTCAATAGTCGGAGGCTTGTGAGAAAAGCTTCCAAGAGTTGATGACCCGACTCACTTCAGCACCAGTGTCGACCCTACCTGAGGGTACTGAAGGTTTTGTGGTGTATTGTGATGCTTCGCGAGTCGGACTCAAGTGTGTGTTGATGCAACAATTGAAAGTGATAGCATATTCCTCGAGACAGTTGGAAGTTCATGAAACGAATTACCTAACCCATGATCTTGAATTGGCCGTGCTGGAGTTTGCGTTGAAGTATTACAACATTATTTGCATGGGGTCCACATGGATGTATTCACGGATCAAAAGAGCTTGCAATATGTGTTCACGTAGAAAGACCTCAATCTTTGACAAAGGAGGTGGTTGGAACTACTTAAGGACTATAATATGAGTGTCCTTTACCCCCGGGTAAGGATATTATGGTGGAAGAAACACTTTGTAGACTCTCTATGGAGAGTGTGTCCCACGTGGATGAGGGAAGGAAGAGTGGTGAACAATGTCCATCGAGTAGCGAGGTTGGGAGTCAAATTGGTCGACTCGACCGATGGCGGCGTTGTTGTGCAAAATGGATCAGAATCCTCTTTGGTGGTTGATGTCAAATCTAGACAAGATGAGGGCCCGATTTTAGTAAAGCTGAAAGAAGTCTTTCGATGTCAAAAGGTGGAGGTTTTCTTCCAAGGGGGATATGGTGTACTGCGGTACTAGGGTCATTTAAGTGTTCCAAATGTTGATAAATTGAGGGACCGAATAGTGAATGAGGCACATAGATCCAAGTATTCTATCCATTCGGGTACTGCCAAGATGTATCATGACTTGCGGGATATATATTGGTGGAATGGCATGAAGAAGGATATTGCGGAATTCGTAGCCAAATGCCCGAACTATCAGCAAGTGAAAGTTGAGCATCAAAGACCGAGAGGCGTATTGTAGGATATTAACATCCCTACTTAGAAGTGGGTAGATATTCTTTATTAGCAGCCTACCTCATTCTTGCTTGTGATATGACTCCGTTTGGGTGGTGGTCGATAGGTTGACCAAGAGCTGCGCATTTCCCTATCGGTCAAAACCCTGATTGACGAGATGATTATGAAAATTTGTAAATTCGGGGTGGTTTGACTTCATGGAGTGCCGTGTCTATTATAACTCGAACCGAGTACTCAGTTTACCTCTCGGTTTTGGTGGTCTTTCAAAAAGGGCTTGGGACTCGAGTTAGCTCAACCACGGCATTTCATCGCAAATGGATGTCCGGGCGGAACGGACAATTCAAACTCTAAAGGATATGTTGAGGGACTTTGTGATATGGACTTTAAAAGGTAGTTGGGATGACCACTTGCCCTTGATCAAGTTCACCCCACAATAACAACTATCACTCTAGTATCCGGATGGCACCGTTTGAGGTTAACTTTCTTGCTGGCAGAGGTGTAGATTGCCCATCGGATGGTTTTGAGTTGGTAAGCGGCTATTATAGGGCCGGGCTCGGTTCCACGCGAAGGCTATGGTGAAGGATTCGATTGATAACGCTAGACTAGAAACTGGTCGTCAAAAGTTATACGCGAGATGTGAGAAGAAGAGAGATTTGGGGTTTAAGGTTGATGATTGGGTATTTCTTAAGATATGTTCCATGAAGGAGTCGTAGTGGTTCATAAAGAAAGGAAACTCAGTTCCCGATATGTAGGTCCCTATTGGGTTATGAGGAGGGTGGTAGATAGCATATGAGTTGGACTTTCTATCAGAGTTATCTTTAGTTCATCCCTTCTTTCATGTATCGCTCTTAAAAAAGTGCTCGGATGATCGACTTTAGTAGTCCCGATGGAAATTGTTGATGTGGGAAATAGCCTTAGTTACGAAATGCGGTGCAATCTTGTATTGTCGAGGTTCGGAAGTTGAGAAACGAAGAGAGTAGCTTCAATAAATGTTTTATGGAGGAATCGGTATGTGAGATGGAGTTACGTGGGAAGACGAGGGATATGATGGATAGATACCCGCATTTATTCTTCCTGGCTCGATTCAGAGCTTAAGGTATCGATTTTTCCATATGACGCTATCTAGTTTTCATGTTGATTCATGTGTACAAGTTTCTTTTATGTGTATGCTTGAGGTATGAGATCGGTTCAACTATGTGGTTTTATTTAGGTAGTCATTCCGTCATTTTCGATTTTAATAATCGTGTTGCATATGATTGCATGTTTACGCATTTTAGGTGTGTTTCTAACATTCGAGGATGAATGTTCCTAAAGGCAGAATATTGTTATACGAAATCTCAACGATCGGACCCGGGAGTTGAAATGGGAAAAATCTAGAAATTGTTGCAGTAATGTAGGGCCCGAGTTGTTGAAGCGACTTGTAGAACTGTCGTCGAGTGGCTGCGTGGGAAGGTTGGGTGAGGGCTGAGGGTTGAGGTCCCCATGGGCGTGGGAACTACTCGTGCCCAGCTACCACGAGTCGTCGAGTCTACCGTGGGGTGAGTTGAGGATTTAATAGGATGTCGACAAGTGTACTTAACGGATGGGACCCCAGAGTGTGGGCATTACCAACGGCTCGTGAGGTGAGTCGTGATTAAGAAAAAAAGAGGTTTTCACGAATGGTAAGGCGGTGTATGAAGCGGAAGGTGTCCTGGTCGTGGCCATGGGGAACAAGTCGTTAAGTCATCGTTACGAGCTCCTATGACGGAGTCATCGGTGGCAACTTGGCGAGCAACCTAGCGGATCGTTGTACGGGAACGAGTTGTTAGGGTCACCTAGCGATTGCTACTTGCTAATTAGTAATGGATTTCTCGTAATTTCCTAAGTTTCTAAGACCTATACTACGTCTTTTAAGGCTCGTTTTAATGGGTTTTAGCGAGGTAAACCTATCCTAAGCCTTTATTCTCATGCATGAAAGTTTAAAGTTGAAGAGAGATTCAGGAAAATCTCAAGGTTTCCATTGGAATCTTAGCTTGGGCTATTAGAGGAGTGTTAGGAATTCACCCATTTCAGGTATGTAAGGATATGAGTGAGTGTTTTATTCCACGCCCATGCCCAATTCCTATAAAAATGTGATAAATTATATGATCAAAGATGGGGTTTTGCCCAATTGCATGATTCTTAGAAATCTCTACACACATGGTATGATTAGATTATATTTATATTGATTTATGAAGCTTGGGTGGATTGAATGATTGTTTTTCCCTTAAAAGCATTATTTTCTAAAATTTGAATTTAAATATTATTATTTTTGAATTTTGTAATTTTTTAAAATAAAATTAAAGGTTAAAACAATAATTTTATGATGATGATAAGATTGATGATGAAAAGGATGTTTCCAGCCTTACCCATGATTTTGATGTTTTCCTAAATGAATCGATTGGATTCTAGAATGATAGAGCTTTGGGTGATACCCACATGTTTATTAAGGTGATGATTTTCCCGACATAAGCTTAACA
Source organism: Datura stramonium (assembly GCA_018107945.1). Taxonomy (NCBI): domain Eukaryota; kingdom Viridiplantae; phylum Streptophyta; class Magnoliopsida; order Solanales; family Solanaceae; genus Datura; species Datura stramonium. The sequence continues at coordinate 348,290 of JACEIK010000577.1, read as the reverse complement.
CATTATTTACAGTAAATATCCTAATTTATATTATGAATTCTAGCTTGTGGTATGTTTAGTAAATGTTTCTACATGTAGCTTACCACATGATTGGGAGTAGATGCTCCCAGCGATTGGGCTTATGAGTATGTTTCAAAATAAAGCTTCTCATATGCATGAATTTATAATTGAGATGTATGGAATAATTGAGCTTTGTTGAAGGACAATGTTGAGCTTCATTTTCATATGATGTCGAGTCTATGCATGATTTCATTAATGAGCTTTGTCAATAGACAATGTTGAGTTTCGTTTCATACAATGTTGAGTCATGTTTGATTTTTTTTTGTGCTTCATCAATAGATGATGTTGAGTTTCGTTATATACGGTGTAGAGCATTGCATGTTTTAGGAGAAGAGTCTAGCAGAAGCGGGTTAAGGTTGATTACCCTATGCCCAGGCTTATGTGCCAACATAGGTTGATACTATTATATTATTGGGACCTCCCTTGTGAGTTATCCCGAAGCCGGTGGCGCAAGCATACCGATATCATGGTATCATCCCGCCATACGACAAGGTTATGGGCGGCTCTACCCAACTTGAGTGTAATAGCGAGACTACGTAAGCTCTATGTATTTGGTATGTGTTAGTATGACGAGTCCTTGTCTATATCATTTAGATTTCCATATTAATTATTCATTATGATTACTTATGCATGCATGTTCATAAAGCAAGGTTTGACTCATTGTTCGGCTTTTGATATAAATATTATGTTTCGGCTTTGAGTCATTCGAGTCGGTCATGATGTTCTAAAGCTATGCGTGGTCATGTTATGATAGATACGTTCAGAATGAATGCATGTAGTCTTCTACTTACACTTAAAAAGCTTATGATATATTATGAAATGTTTTAAATGAGTTACTTTGCTAGAGCGATTTTACTTACCTTGCATACTCGCCATTCCCACGTATTGACCGTATACTTTCTATCTTTACATCGTTTCATGATGCGGGGGTCCAGAGTTCTCGGAGTTCTTTCCGTTTGTAGTCGCGTCGGGCGGATCCGCACCTACTTATTTGGTGAGTCCTCATATTTTGAGTACTATACCTTGTTGTTTTAGATGTCCTTTCCATTTTGGTATTGTTGAGCTAGTTGGGGTGTTGTCCCATCAGCTCATCGAGATTAGAGAGCTTATCGAACTTGGCGTGTATTCGGCTTTAGATATTTGTGTAGCACATTATGTAAGTTCGACTTTCGCTGAGTTTATAATTATTTTTCTTCATGTTTAGTGAATGCGTTAGTTGAATACTTTTGTCATGGGTCGACTTGGGGTGTGTCGGGGCTCTTTGTCCCATGATTACGATTGAGCCTCCGTTTGGGTCATTATAGAGTTGAGAGAAAAATCTGGATTCATTCAAAATGATGGAGAAACCCTTGCTTAATCATGGGAAAGATACAAGAGCTATTTGTAGGATTACACCGCACCACATGCAACTTAAGGAGATAATAGGCTATAATTTCATATAAAATTCGAGAATCTAAGATATTGCTTGATGTGATAACATAGGGACAAATAATATCCCAAATTTATGATGAAGATACGATGAGTTGGTAATTTACTAACTTTTTAGGCTCGGAATTTTAGCTTAGTTTTTAAGTCAATCGATGAATTTTATGCCTTTTTTTCCTTTTTATGTGTAGGTATCTGAGTTAAAAAAAGAGAGCATGAAATGGGTAAGGATGAAATCAGTGAAAACCAACGCTATACGAAGGAAACCGGTGAAAACGCACATCAAATCTACGGATGACCACCGACTTAAAAAAGAAGTGCAGCAGCGGCTGCGGACAATAATTGGTGACTCACCGATCAAATCGCCTATCGGTGCACATGCTTTTGGACCAAGGAGTAAATGAATCACGGGATCACGCGGATGAAGGTCGGCGAACACCGCAGAAGGTGTCGCCAAATGGTCCTAGAGAATCACTAGATATTATGGGTGATAGCGGTTCATGGAATGCAGCGGCGGCGAACTGCGGTGCCCATAGTGACAAAATGTGAACAAGGAAAATTATGTCCAGCATTGGAAAAGAGGAGATTGATTGCCCTATTTTTTGTATATAGTCTAGAAGAAAATTACTCTATACATAACTTTGATACTTTTAGCTTTTTGAACATTCCTTTACCTTTGAAAGAGAAAGAACTCCATTGGAGAGATTGTTGAATATTATTTTTCTTATTTCTTCTTCTTCCATTAGCAAGGTATAACCATAGTTGCAGACACATATTTGAGTTTGATTTTGGTTTCTCTTACTAATGAAATCTTTGATTTTATTAATAAATATACTCTTTAGTTTCTTAATCATGAGCAACTAAATCATCAACTAGAGGTGTGTGATGATGGGTGCTTAATTAGAATTGGTATTGCTAGATTCATCTTAAGTATTGCTACTCTTTAGTTTCTTAATCATGAGCAACTAAATCATCAACTAGAGGTGTGTGATGATGGGTGCTTAATTAAATTGGGTATTGCTAGATTCATCTTAATATTGCTTAATTAGTGTAAATCTATTGAGTTCTCTCTACTTCATAATTTATTATCCATAGTTTCAAATGTGGGTTTGCTTTTCTTACTTGATTTAGCTTGAAAAAGAAGATTTCAAGTATTGGGAGAGAATTTGATAGTGGGAATGGATGTGATTTTGTGGAGTTGGGCTAGAAATTTCAAAAACCATGTTCATATCCTAATTAGTAGTTGATGGATAGAAATAGCTCTGCTATTAACCCAAACTCTATTGGCCTAATTTAATTGTGTCTTGAGGTTCGAAAGGACTCGAGGAAAAGGCATTTATGAGGTTGAAAAACAAAGGATGCCATCTTTCCCAAAGTTATTTACACTTATTCGCAATAATTTGATGATCTAGCACATCCTTATTTGATTAGCACCCCATCTACACCAAACCTCTAGTCTTCTCTCATTATTGTCTATCAATTTGGTTATTTTGCTATTTTGGCAAGCTGATTTGAAATCCACAATATTGTTAACTCCATTTTCCCCACAAAAATTTTATGTTTTACTTTCCTTAATTTGTGCAAATTAATTCAAATTTCCTAAAACAACACTTGCACAAATCATTGACTAGTGTCGACCACGACATCCATCGGGAATATTTATTTTGATACAATGATCGCTTACACTTTCTCTAAACAAGGAGTATATTTAGCATTATCAAGATCAAAGCTTTGTTGAAGCTTACGTCTTTAGGAAGTCATGCCTATAAAGAGCCAGGTAGGATTTTTGCAATGTAGAATGTTCATGGAAAATTAGAGGTTGATTGTATAGACACCATATGATCAGACATCAACCAATTGGTAAATGCTATTAATAAGTTGGTGAATGCACCAAATATGAGTCAAGTGCAGCAGTTTCAACAAGTACGTACTCCATCGCTAACATGTGAAGCTTGTGGGGAGAATCATGTTTATTTAGGGTGTCCTCTAAATCCTAAATCTATTTATTTTGTGGGCCAACAAAGTCGTAATAGAGGATATGAGGGCATTAACTACAACCACAATTATAAAAACATAGTAAATCCTCCGTGGGATGGAAACGAAAATTTACAAAGGTCCCAAAATAACTTTTAGTGTAATCAGGGTCAGTAGTCGAGCAACTCATTAGAGAAAACCATGAAATAGTGGATGGGTCAGTAGATATGAATTGTTAACGCTTGTAGAAATCCATTCATGAGCTTGAGTGTCAAATGGGTCAGTTGACAATATAATAGACAACCAGACCTTAGGGAACACTACTGACTAACACCAGAAAAATCCTAAGGAGAATATTACTACAATTTCCTGCGTAGTGGGAAAGAGTTGGGGGAACGATACCAAGAGGTAGAAAGTCATATGCAGAACTTGAGTTATAGCATATCACAGGGCCAAAGTAGAGTGTTGTTGAGTCGATCAGTGAGCAACATTTTGTTGTGGAATCCAAGCCACTCCATTTCCACCACGACTCCAGAAGTACAAGATAGACTTAGCATGCAACTTTTTGGAAATCCTTATGCATGTGCATGTGAACATACCATTGTTGGAACTATTGTAGGAAGTCTCGAGATATGAAAAATATTTGAAGGATATTATGGCTAACAAATGACACCTGATTCAGTTTTAAACTGTAGATCTCTAAAAAGAATGAGCTCAAGAGTAAGGAACAAGATACCGCAAAGAATAAAGGATCCAGGGAGCTTCACTATTTTGGTTATTATTGGAGACCGTGAGGTAGGTTTGGCATTGTGTAATGTAGGTGTGAGCATAAATCTCATATTCGCCTCATTGTTTAAAACCTTGGGTTTAGGCATGCCGCACTCATTCTGCAATTGGCAGATAGATCTCTTACCTACTACTAATGGCGTTACTGAAAAAATATCCTTATAAAAGTGGGGCTACTTATCCTTCCAATGGATTTTATCATTCTTTATTATGAAGCCAATGAAGCATTGTCCATTACTTTAGAGAAAGAATTTCTAGCCACCACAGACGTTGTGATAAGGATAAAGTTAGGACAAATTCCCATGATAGTTGATGGTAAAGAAATAGCATATGACGTGTTCAAGGCATCTAGACTTCTGCACATTATGAAGAGATGAGAGAAATCACAGTTGTGGTTATTATGTATTTTATATCTCCACTTATACCAGAAAATATTTAGAACTTTAGTTTTTTTGTCAGTGTTGACTCTGTAGGGTTGTTATGTATTTTGTACCTCCACTTATTCATATCTTTAGTTATCAGCTTTCTCTTGAAGTATGTGCTTCAATTATCATGTTCATGACATGGGTTGACTTGGAGCCATTTTTGGTTCTAGGTTATGTGTCTCAGTCCAGACCTATGTTCGATTCGTGATAAACTTGGTATCAGTGTTTGAAATCCACGTTGAGTAGAGTCTTTTCCATGGGTGTAAAGTGCGCCACACTTATGGGGATATAATACAAGATGTTTTTGAAAATTTCCCTTCTTTCAAGATATATGTCGTGCAATGAAGTACCTATCTATCCTTCTAATTCGCACTCTATGCATTTGCAGAATCATGCCTCCATGTCGAGTAAATGGTAGAACCAACAGAAATGGAAATGGCCATGAAGATTTAAATGGAGATGGTCACCAACAAACCCCGCCAACACCAACAGGTCCATTTCTTGAGAAAGTCTCTCGCGCTGAGTTTAGAGCCCTTTTAAGATGTTGGCACAGGCATTGACATCTCAGGTCAACTAATAGCCGGTGACCCATGTCCCTCTAAATGGGAACGTAGCGGCAAGTAGAGTTCAGGACTTTCTCAGAATGAATCCACATGAGTTCCTTGGGTCAAAAGTGGATGAGGACCAACATGAGTTTCTTGAGGAGGTACAAAAGATCACCTAGATTATGGGGATGACGAGAGAAGAGAGCACAAACTTAGCCTCCTATCAGTTGAAGGGGGTTGCTTATATTTGGTACCATCAGTGGAGGGATGGTATAGAAGTGGGCACTGTTCCTGTGAGTTGGGATGAGTTTTTTACTGCCTTATTAGACAGATTCTTCTATAGGGAGTTGAGGGAGGCAAAGGCGGTGGAGTTCGTCAACTTGAGGTAGAATAATATGATTGTGCAAGAGTACGCCTTGGAGTTTACCCGGTTGTGCAAGTATGCCCTGGAGATGGTTGTGGACCAAAGAGCCCGTATGAACAAATTTGTGTACTGTGTGTCAGATTTGTTAGTCAGGAAGTGTAGGATGATAATGCCGAACAATGATCTAGACTTCTCCTGGTTGGTTATATACAACCAACAGATAGAGGTGGATCAGATGTGGGAAAGGGAGAGAGAGGCCAAGAGGGCCAGGACAGGCAGCTTTAAGTTTTCCCAGTACAAGTTTGGTGGCAGACATTGTCAGCAGTCCCACCAGAAATCATCATCCCCAACGCTATCATCAGCTAGTGTGCCATCCAGATCTTGGCGTGAGTAGAAGGGAAGGACATCATGCTACAGAGGATAATGGAGTATGTTAGGGGAGCCATGCGTGCCAGTTTGTCGCAAGTGTGGCAAGAATCACCCCAGAGAGTGCCTAGAGGGGTCTGTTGCATGTTTCTAGTGTTGTAAGCCCGGACATCTTCTCAGAAACTTCCCTTCAGCCAGAAAGGGCCATAGTAAAGGCCATGATGCAACCACCAGTTTAGAAGCTCCACCAGCTCACTCAGCTTAGCAGGGTGCATCCACTAGTGTAGGTGTTGGTCAACGTCAAAACAGATTTTATGCTCTCTCATCTCGTCAGGAGCAGGAGGTCACTCCAGATGTGGTCATCGATATGTTACGAGTATCTCATCTTGATGTATATGAATTGTTATATCCAGGGGTTACTTTATCTTTTGTGACGCCTCATGTTGCTATTAGTTTCAAAGTCAATCCCGAAATCCTATTCAAACCCTTCTCAGTCTCTACTCTAGTTGGTGACTCAGTTATAGCTCAATGGGTCGACAAAAATTGCCCTGTGATAGTCCTTTAGAAAGTCACTTCAGCCGATTTAGTAGAGTTAGACACGACTCATTTTGATGTTATCTTTGGCATGGATATTTTGTATGCATGGTACGCCTCAGTGAATTGTAGAACCCGAATGGTAGAGTTCTGATTTTTGGGTGAGTCAGTTCTAGAATGGAAGGGTAGTTCAGCTGTGCCTATAGGTCGCTTTATTTCCTATCATAAGGAAAGAAATATTATTTCCAAAGGTTGCACGTAACATCTAGTTCGGGTTAAGGATGTTATGTCTGAGGCCTCGACTCTTTGAGTCTGTCCGTGTAGTATGTGAGTATCCGGAGGTTTTCCCAAATGATCTACTAAGAGTCCCTCCCGAGCGGGAAAGTGAGTTTGGTATTGACCTTCTTCCCAATATGCAGCCTATATCCATTCCTCCTTATAGAATAGCTCAAGCTGAGATAAAGGAGTGAAAGAATAGTTAAAGTATCTATTGGACAACGACTTCATCAGACTTAGAAAATCCCTGTGGGGTGCACCAATTCTCTTTGTTTGAAAGAATCCACGGGTCTCCTTGTATGTGCATTGACTATCAGGAGTTGAAAAATGTTACTAAGAACATTGTTTGACTAACTTCAGGGTGCTAACTGCTTCTCAAAGATAGACCTCAGATTCATCTATCACCAGCTCAGAGTTAGGGAGAGTAACATCTCAAAGACAACCTTCTAGACTAGGTATTGTCACTATGAGTTTGTAGTTATGTCATTTAAATTAATGAATGCTCCTGCAACTTTCATGGATATGATGAATAGGGTTTTCAAGCCACATTTGGACATGTTCGTGATCATCTTCTTCAATGACATCCTCATATACTCTAAGGGTGGTGTTGCATACTCTCAAGGATCGCCAGTTGTTTGCTAAATTCAGCAAGTGTGAGTTTTGGTTGGATTTAGTAGCATTTTTGGGCCATTTGGTTTCAAGTGAGGGTGTGCAGGTGGATTCTCAAAAGATAGAAGCTGTAAAGAATTGGCCTAGACCATTTAATTCTTTTGATATCAGGAGTTTCTTCGGTTTAGCTAGCTATTATAGGAGGTTCACTGAAGGATTTTCATCCATTGCAGCACCATTGACTAAGTTGACCCAAAAGAAAGTTAAACTTTAGTTGTCGGATGCCTGTGAGAAGTGTTTTCAAGAGTGAAAGACCTGAATCACTTCAGACCTAGTATTGACCCTACTAGAGGGCATAGGTGGATTTGTTGTGTATTGTGATGCCTCTAGGGTTGGTGTTGGTTGTGTGTTAATGTAGCATGGTAAGGTTATTGTGTATGCCTCTAGGCAACTTAAGACTCATAAGAAGAATTACCCAACGCATGACCTATAACTAGTAGTGGTGGTGTGCGCATTGAAGGTTGGGAGACACTATTTGGTGGGGTCCATGTTGATGTGTTTATAGACCACAAGAGCCTACAATATGTGTTCACTCAGAAGGATTTGAATTTGCGACAAAGAAGATGGTTAGAGCTGCTTAAGGACTATGAAATGAGTGTCCTTTATTATCTAGAAAGGCCAATGTAGTGGAAAATTCCTTAGCAGACTGTCCATGAAGAATGTTTATCATGTGGAAGATGGAAGGAAAGAGTTGTTGAAGGATGTACATCGACTTACACGATAAGGGGTTCGCCTTGTGGATTCGATAGATGGTGGTGTCATTGTTTAGAATGGTTCAAAATCTTCTTCGGTGACTGAAGTCAAGGCTTGGAATGATGAGGATCCTATTTTTGTGAAGTTGAAAGAAACGGTTCAACATCGAAAGGGGGAGGACTTCTCCTAAGGGGGAGATGGTGTACTTCGATATAGGGGACATTTATGATTTTCGGGTGTTGATGATTTGAGAGAACAGGTGTTGCATGAAGCTCATGTCTCTATATTCTATTCATCCAGGTACCACCAAGATATACTGTGACCTTTGGGAAGTCTATTGGTGGAATGGCATGAAGAAGGACATTGTAGAATTTGTGGCTAAGTATTCGAATTGTCAATAAGTGAAAGTGGAGCATCAGAGACCTGGAGGTATGCTACAAGACATTAGTGTCCCCTCTTTAAAGTGGGAAGAGATAAATATGGACTTCATCAAAAGGTTGTCTGATGAGTTGGTAATTTACCAACTCATTAGGCTTTGAAGCATGAACTTTAGCTCAGTTTTTAAGTCTTTTAGTTGGATTTTATGCCCTTTTCCTTTTGGTATTTTAGGTACTTAACTTGAACAAAAGGAGCATGAAATTGAGTAAGAAGGATGAGATTCAGGTGGAAACTGACACTCCATCGGAACACACTATTGAAACACCAGCTGACCGGAAGCACCCAGTGTAATGAGGAAAAATTGCAACTGGAAGCTCATGGAACAACAGCTGCCAAACCGCTAGTACAATCACCGAAATGCTCTGGAATTCACTGAACAACAAATGAGATCAACCGGCGGCCCACGGATTGACACCGGTGAACCGTCAATGACTCGCAAGTGAAAGATGCCTGAAAAGGGCAAAAACAACTAGCCCAGAAAAAGAGGGGAATGTTATGACCAAATTTTATACATATTCTAGAAAAGTACTCAAAACAAGCATATTATTATTCTCCATCACTTTTGGAAGAAAGATTTGCGTAAAAACTATAGTTTTTAATATTTCTTTTTCATCTTCAATCTTCATCTTCTTCAGCGAGGTATATCCACCATTGTAGAGACATTTTGAGCTTGATTATGTTTACTCTTAATTATGAATTTGTTGAGTCTATTGATAAATAAGCTCTTCTGTTTCCTAATTATGAGTTGCTAATTTTATAGCTAGATGTGTTTGATGATGGGTGCTTGATTTAATTGAGTACAACTAGATCTATCATGTTATTACTTAATTAGTGTAAATCTATTGATTTCTCGTCGTATTATAGTTGATTGATCATAGTTGCTAATATGGGTGTTGTTTGCTTACTTAATATGGCTTGAAAAAGAGGAATAAAGTAACAGGGGAAAACTTTATAGTGGTTTGGGATATGATTATGTGGGGTTGGGCTAGAAATAGCCAAACCCCATCGTCATAATCTCATTAAAGGTTGATGGTTAGAAATATCTCAACCCCTAACCAAACCATATTGTAATAGTTTAATTGCACCTTGGGGTTTGAAATAACTTGAGGAAAAAGTTCCGAAGTGGTTAAAAAATAACGGGCACCATCTTTTCCAAGGTTATTTACACATATTAGTAATAACCTGATTGTCTAGTAAATCCCAATTCAGTTGACATCCCATCTACATCATACCTCTGGCTTTTGCTCATTGTTGTTTCTCAATTTTTGGTTATCTTGCTCTCTTGATTAGCTGAGTTTAGATTCAATAGTATTATTGCATTTATTCCCCCAAAATTTTCATTTACTAGCCTTGTACATTGATGCTAATTAAATCAAGTTAATATATAACTATTGCGTGATCATTTTATATTCTTTGAGGGATTCGACCCCGACATCCATTGGGTTATTAGTTTTGATAGAGCGACCATTTATGCTCTTTCATAGAGAAGGGTGTAGTTTGGATGTTATCAAAATTGGTGTCGTTGCCGGGGAATGTAGTTTGATAGTCTTTAGTTGTTGTTATTTGAATTGATCTTGTATCTTAATTAGTTTGACGTTACACTCTTAGTTGGTGTCTTCTAGGTTGAAGTTGATATGAGCCAGCATTTACAAGAAGGAGAAGGTTTGGTGGATGGGCATATGGATCATGAGAATGATGACCCCATGATGCCCAACGTTGGAACGACAATTCGCCTACCTCCTATAACAGGGAACGCCATTTTCCATGTGACATGTACAATGCTGCACTTGCTTCAAATGAAGGGACTCTTCAGAGGGATTCCTAATGAGGATAAAAATAGGCATCTCTGCAATTTCTTGGAGATTTTTCAACCCATCAACATTACAAATATCACTCAAGAGTTAATCAGATAAAGACTATTTCCATTCTCACGCACCGGGGAAGCAATTGTGTGGTTGGAGGGGCTGCCTCACCGGTCAATTACCTCTTTGAATGAACTAACGGAGGCATTTTTTGAAAGGTTCTTTCCTCCTTCAAGGATGTTGCACCTAAGGGATAACATTACTAATTTCCGACAACTTGTGGGGGAACAACTCCATGAAGCTTGGTTGAGGTATAAGAAAAAGGTGGCCATTTGTCAAAACCATGGCTTACCCGATGTTGTTTTACTTCAAAGCTTCTACCGATCATTGGATTATATCAATAAATCGGTGGCAAATAATTTGGCTAGGGGATCAATCATGGATCATCCCTATGGAGTAGCCAAGGAATTACTTGATAGAATGATGAAAACCAACCGAGCATGGCACACTAGAGAAGCGGAGGTATCCTCTAGTGGTGTTGCTTCCAACATTGTGAGTGCGTTGAGGAAGAGAGATGAGGCTAGAGTTGAAACTCTTGCTAAAATGATTACCCAGCAAGAGTTGATGACAAAGCATGTGATGGGAGATGGTACATAGAATGTGAATAACATGGCTGATCAACTCCACGCTCAGTTTGATGATGCTAATTCACCTCTGAGATATGAGGAGGAGTGTCAATACATGTCAGACTAATTGGGGGGGGGGGGTTCTCACCCTCGGTATCAAGGTTCCAACCAAGGCCCTTGGTGCCCAAGGGAAGAGAATCAAGGATGGAGAAACTGTGATAATCCTGATTGGGGGGAGAGAAATGATCGATGGGGAAATAGAGAGGAAAATTGTAAAGGAGAGAGATATCACTGAAGTTTTAACCCTTATGTACCTCCTCCAAAAGTAGAAGCGCCCCAAGGACAACCCAGGGTGAGTGATGTAGGAAACTCAAAGATCGAGGATATGTTGTCCTGTGTGTTAAAGAAAGTAGAATCAACTGACAGCGGGGTACGAGAGTTCAAAGGGGAGGTGTCTAACCTCGCCCGAATCGTGAGCTCCCACTTGGCTTCAATCAAACAGCTCGAAGCACAAATGAACCATCAGTCTGCACAAATGAACCCTCAAATGAAGAGTGCACTTCCTAGTGATACTATCTCAAATCCAAAGAAGGATGGCCATTGCATGGCAATAATGACTAGGAGGGATAAGGTATTGAAGACTGCCAGAGTGAAGCTTAAGGATGTTGATGCCCTAAAGGAAATTAATGATGATGTGTTGTATGAGGTGTAAATAGCACCAATTTTTGGTGATGAGGGTGAGAAAGATGAGGGAGATGTTGATGTAACTCCCTCTGACAATGCTCATGTGAACACTAGAAAGAAAGCCCCAATTGACAAGGATCATGAAGTGAGAATTCCCCCACCATATCCACAAGGGTTGTCCAAAAAGGAGGTTAATCGGTTTGGAAAGTTTATGAAAATGCTTATTAAATTGTCTATCAACATACCACTGGTGGATTCTTTGATTCAAATGGTAGGGTATGCAAAATTTATGAAGGAACTCTTGAAGAAAAAGAAGGTGATGGATACTGGCACTGATGAGGTCACCCATCATTACAGCGCTGTCATGACTAGCAACCTTTCTCTTAAACCTGAAGACCGCGGCGCATTCAACATTACTTGCACAATTGTCTTGTGCATGTTCAATAAGGCTTTGTGTGACCTTGGTGCTAGTATCAATCTCATGTTGCTCATGATATTAAGAAAACTCGGGTTAGGGAGTCCCAAACCTACCTCTATGAGGGTGTTGATGGCGGACAGGTCAATCAAATGACATTGGAGTGCTAATCGGTGTTCTTGTGAAGGTAGAAAAATTCATATTCCTAGCTGATTTTATTGTACTGGATTGTGAGATTGACATCGAGGTGCCAATCATCGTGGGGCGACCTCTACTAGCAATGGGAAGACATTTAATTGATGTTGAGCTAGGGGAGCTAAAGTTCCAGGTAGGTGGTGACGAGGTCTCCTTCAATGTATACTAGCCTATCAAGCCTCTGGATGAGTGCAAGGTCATTACAGTGCTCAATGGGGAAGAAGAACATTATGAGTCTTTGGATGATGGGAGTGAAGTGGAGGATTAACCTCCGAAATGTTGAAAATCTCGAAGGTATCCGTTGTGCCACAATATTAACTAAGGCGCTTCTTGGGAGGTAACCCAAAAATTCTTATCTTGAGCATTTTGATGTTTTGTTGTATTTGATTTTGTAGGTAGCTTGGGCACTCCATTCCTCATCGTTATCACTACTCACTCTACTCTCAAATATACTAAAGCAAGAAAAAGTTGTGGGAGCTCTTCTGTTCAAACTTTGACTTCTCACTTTTGTGATTTCAAATCCATATGGTATGTCATTCTTACTTTGGTTTTAACTATTGATTGGCACAATATGAATTCTTTTGAGCTTGAGAATGCCAAAATGCCCTAAATCATGTATTCCCATTACCCTCATGATTGTGCTGGATGCTACCTTGCTATTATTCTTTCTCAAGTATATAGGGGTGGTGATATCATGTCTATACCAATGTGGGTCTGTTCTTTTGGTAAAATGCTCGTTCCCTAGTGTGTAGAATTTGAGTTGGGGGTGAAGTCTGAGTAACCCCATGTGTGCTTAAAATGCACGATTTTCCCAATGATAGATGGAGTGAGGTCTTTCTTAAAGGTAAATATTCAATTTTACTTGCTTTTCTATTGCTATGTTGAGTGGGTGAGTTTTGAGTCTCAGTGTTTTTCCATTTTTCTATGTCTTGGAGGAATTTAGGTACCAAGTATCCACTAGTGAACCGTTGGTCAGGCCCGACAAAATGCTAGATGAAATGCATGCTAGGGCTCAGGGCTTTAGACCATTGTCTCGGACATGCGTTAAACTGGCATTCCGCGGGTCAAGGCCAGCGAAATGTTGGTGTCTCGCCACATTATCCTTGAAAGTCCCAGTGTTTTGCTTTAGTCCAGTGGACAACCAGCGAATCACGGATCCCCATTTCCATTTCTCCGGTGTCTCTCCGGCACTGCCGGTGCTGTGCATCTCAGAAATTTCACTTGTTTGCAATTCAATTATTCTAATTCCTTGCCATAGTGTAGGATAGATTTTAGTTTTTACTGTCTTTGTTTTATTTTATTTTCTCTTACACAAATATACAAAAAGAAAGTATGGTTGTTTGGCACAAACATTGTTTTCGAAGAATATGACCTCATCTAGGAACCCAAGCAAGGGAAAGGCCCCAACCTCCTCTTCCACCAAAAGAAAGGGTAAAGCCAAGGAATCGGCAACACCCATTAATTCCTGTGAGGCCATCATATTTTGTGTCCCCGATATGAAGGGGCATTACACTATTTTCAAGAGCCGCTCAGTCACTATTGATAAGAGGTTTGACTTGGTAGGGATGCGAGGTCACCACCCCAACATCACCACTCAATTAAATGACCACCAATAGCATACTTCACCAATCCACTCCCTGATTACCACCCTAGCCTTGTCCCGAAAGTCTACATCTTCTACCAAGTTAGCTAGGAGACTATGCATCACAGGGGAAAGGTAGACCAATTTCCCTTCCTACCTTTAAGTAGGGTGCAAAGTGCGGAGGTAAACATCACTCCAGTAGCCATAAATTGTCTTTTAGGAGGATGAGATTAACACCGGCTCGAAATACGCAACTTGAATTACTGATAAGGAGAACCAATTCAGCTGGATAGCTATTGTTATTGTTGAAGACACACCATTCTAGACAACCATGGGTGGCGAGATTTCTTGCCACAATATTAAGTTTGAGGCCAAGTTGTGGTTGAACTTCATCTGCAGCCGCATCATACCTTCCATGAATGACCAACGAGTCAGTTTAGAGGCAGCTATCCTCATCACCTGTATTATGAAAGGGGTCCCCATTAATTTTGGGGACATTGTGGCCGTGAAAGTGAAGAGAAAGGCGAGGCAATCTAGATCCTCAATGCCATATGCAGTTCTCATCTCCCAGCAATGCCTGCAATCTAGAGTGCCGCTGTTCCCGGATAAAGCCCCATGCTCTGCCACCGGTGTTATTACTTTTGATTGCAAAAGGGATGTGGATGCTCCTAAAAGAAAGAGGAAGTGGTTTAAATATTTTTATGTCCCAAAAGAATCATTCTCCCATGGTTCTGAGAAAACCCCACTAGTTCCCGATCTTAACATGCCACACCCATAAGCATCGAAACATGCTTCGGGTGAAGCCCCTTCGAAGAGAGTCTCTCCCCTCCATCATTCTCCAAACAAAGCATTCTCCACAGGTGCAAATGATGAAATCTTATGAGAGCTAGCTTCAGAAGTTAGATAAAAGTCTCCCTTCCCTCATTGCCCAAACGGTGAAGAAGAAGATGATGTCCATGTATGAGAGTATGACCAAGCTGTGAGAGAAGGTGGATGTTTTGGAGGGGGATTTCAATTTTCTCCAAACTAAAGTAAGGGAATGGAAGAGTAGTACATCTACAACTTCTCCTAAGTGTGAATCAAGGCGAAATCCTAGATGTAGCATCACTTAGAACATGATTTTAGGCCTTTTTTTGATTAGTCACTTCATCCAAAATGACCTCTGAAAATTTCTTCCTTTACTAGTCAATGTTGAGCCTTTGGACTATTTATTTTTGGAAACCACATTACAAGTCAATGTCCCTTTTGTAATCCTCTTCTTTGGCACTCATCCTCCCTAATTTCTAGTGATGAATGAATGGAAATAATGGGGCTTGAAGCCCATGATATAGGGAGTGATAAGGAAATCAATGAAAAAGAGGTAAAAAGCCTAAGTTTGTGGGTTTACAATAAAGGGAGAATTTGATGAGCCTAAATGTGAGGTAGCACAAAGTTGTGATGGGTTGAGAAGCCTTGAATAGAATAGTGAAATGGTGTTACCTCTTCTTAGACAAGGATTAATGTGAGAGCTAAAAGAGCTACAAGGAGAACTTTTGAGAAATAAAAAAATTGAAGATGATAAAAAATGAGGAATAAAGTGGAGTGATCTAAAGAGTTGTATGGGAGGATAAACGTGTTCAAAAAAAGGCGTTACGGAGGTTCTAGTCACTAGAGCTAAATATTCTTCCTACCTTTACCCCTATCCTTCATCATGCCCCAGAAGTCCTAATTGATTTTGAGTGTAGTTGCTCTACGTTAATGGCGAATTGCAGAAAGGGCACGCCTATGTGTCAAGTTGTATGCATGGAGATTTCTTTTGTGAGAGTGAGCGTGATCATCTTATTCTATAATCCTTTGTGTGTGCATTGCTTTTATGATAAAGAAAGGGGATTCTCTCTTGTAGTGAGTGGCATCACTCCCTTTGAGGACATACGTGCATTGATGTAAAGATTTCGTTGAGGCATGAGCAGTGTGATCTTCAAGGGAAGCTTTGAATGTGAAATAATTATGATTTGTGACACTATACGTGTTTGATTGGATAAACCATGCCTTTTTTGCAAAATGAAAGTAGTTGTGAATCATGCCTATGCACTGTGGTTGCCTCTTGAAACTTTTCTACATTTTTAGGGGGAGTTGTTTCTCCTTTTCCTTGAGTTGGTAAGCATTTGCGGGTTGTCTTAGCTCTAGTGTTCCTTGATGCATAAATTCATATTTTACGTGTTGTCCATTTTCTCAATTGAAAAGAATTGCATTACTTGAGGACTAGCAATGGTTCATGATTGGGGTCTGACGAGCTGGGAATTTACCAACTCATTAGGCTTTTAAGCATGAACTTTAGCTTAGTTTTTAAGTCTTTTAGTTGGATTTATGCCCTTTTTCCTTTGGATGTTGCAATTACTTATCCTGAACAGAAGGAGCATGAAATTGAGTAAGAAGGATGAGATTTAGGTGGAAATCAACGCTCCACAGGAGAACACGGGCGAACCGTCGGCTGACCACAAGCACCCACTTGAATGAGGAATAATTGAAACTGG
Organism: Datura stramonium; assembly: GCA_018107945.1. NCBI lineage: Eukaryota > Viridiplantae > Streptophyta > Magnoliopsida > Solanales > Solanaceae > Datura > Datura stramonium. The sequence goes on along the minus strand of JACEIK010000577.1, from coordinate 331,918 downwards.
AGGCTCATGGAACAGCAGCCGGAAAACCACTGGTGCCATCACCAAAATGCTTTGGAATTCATTGGACAATAGATGAGATCAACCGACGGCTAGCGGATTGACACTGGCGAACCACCGGTGACTCAAAAGTGAAAGACGCCTGCAAAGGGAAAAAATGTCTATCCCTGGAAAAGAGGAGAATGTTATTACCTACTTTTATACATAATCTAGAAAAGTACTCTAAACAAGCACATTATTATTCTCCGTCACTTTTGGAAGAGAGATTTTCTTAAAAACTAGAGTCTTTAATATTTCTTTTTCATCTTCACCTTCTTTAGCAAGGTATATCCACCATTGTAGAGACATTTTGAGCTTGATTATGTTTACTTTTAATTATGAATTTGTTGAGTCTATTGATAAATACGCTCTTGTGTTTCCCAATTATGAGTAGCTAAATTTATAGCTAGAGGTGTGAGATGATGGGTGTTTGATTTAATTGAGTATTGCTAGATCTATCTTGTTATTACTGAATTAGTGTAAATCTATTGATTTCTCCTCAAATTATAGTTGATTGATCATAGTAACAAATATGGGTGTTGTTTGTTTACTTAATATGGCTTGAAAAAGAGGAATAAAGTAACAGGGGAGAACTTAATAGTGGATTGGGATATGATTATGTGGGGTTCGGCTAGAAATAGCCAAAACCCATCATCATAATCTCATTAAAGTTTGATGGCTAGAAATTGCTCAACTCCTAACCCAAACCATATTGGAATAGTTGAATTTCACCATAGCGTTTGAAAGAACTTGAGGAAAAAGTGCCCAAGTGGTCGAAAAATATTCGGCACCATCTTTTCCAAGGTTATTTACAAATATTAGTAATAACTTGATTGCCTAGTAAATCCCAATTCGATTGACATCCAATCTACATCACACCTCTGGCTTTTGCTCATTGTTGTTTCTCAATTTTTGGTTATCTTGCTCTCTTAATTAGCTGAGTTTAGATTCAATAGTATTATTTCATTTACTCCCCCAAAATTTTCATTTACTAGCCTTGTACATTGATGCAAATTAATTCGAGTTAATATACAACTATTACGTGATCATTTTATATTCCATGATGGATTCGACCCCGACATACATCGGGTTATTTGTTTTGATACAACGACCATTTATGCTCTTTCATACAAAAGGGTGTATTTTGGATGTTATCAGTCGCACTCGCCGATTGTATGACTCTATATAGGTAGTGGTAGATAGGTTGACCAAGGAAACTCATTTCCTACCGGTCAAAACAACTAATTCAGTTGAGGACTTTGCTAGATTATGTATTCAAGAGTTACTTCGATTGCAGGGAGTTCCCTCATCCATCATTTGGATAGAGGTACTCAATTTACCTTGAAGTTTTGGAGATCATTTTAGAAGGGACTCGGTACTCTGGTCAAGCTTAGTACAACTTTTCACCCACAGATAGATGGTCAGGCTGCGCGGACCATTCAGAATCTTGAGGATATGGTGAGATCTTGTGTGATTAACTACAAACGGTATTGGGATGATCATTTACCTCTTATCAAGTTTGCTTACAACAACAGTACCACTCTAATATCTAGATAGCATCGTTTGAGGCTTTTTACGGGTGGAGAAGTATATCACCTATTGGTTAATTTGAGGTAGGGGAAGCTACATTGATAGGGACAGATTTAGTTCATGAGGTGATGGAGAATGTTTAACTTATAAGGGAAAGACTGAAAATATCTCTTAATTGTCAAAAGTTATATGCGGATGTTAGGCAGAGAGAACCTGAGTTTGAAGTTGATGATTGGGTGTTCTTGAAGGTGTCTTCCATGAAAGGAGTGATGCAGTTCGGAATGAAAAGGAAGCTTAGTCACCTATATGTTGGCCCATATAGGATTTTGAGACATGCTGGCAAGGTGTCCTATGAGTTGGAGCTACCAAAGAAGTTAGCGTCAGTGCATCTAGTTTTCCATGTATCACTAATGAAGAAACGTATTAGTGACCCAACTTTGGTTGTTCCATTGGAGAGCATAGGTCTGAAGGATAGACTTACCTATGAGGAGGTACCTATTAAGATCCTTGATCTTCTAGTTCGGAAGTTCAGGAAAAATGAATTAGCTTCAATGAAAGTCTTGTGGAGGAATCAACTCATTTAGGGAGATACGTGGGAAGCCAAAGTAGATGTGATGACTAAATACCCGCATTTATTTCCTTCCTACTCCGTTCTAGCATGAAGTATAAGTTCCCTCTCTTATACTCTATTTAGTTTCATGTCAAATTTATGTCTCTCAATTCCTTTCATGTTCTAGCATGTATGTATAATTTATGAACTCAGTTCAGTCATGTGTATCAATCCGGAGTCAGTCACCCTATTGGATTTCAACATCAAATGTTCAGTATTTGGGGTTGTAGTTCCTTTCCCTAGCCTTTTAGTATGTTTACCCCACATTCGAGGATGAATTTTCCTAAGGGGGAGATATTGTAATACCCTGAAAGTTCTTATGCTTGGCCCCGGGATTAGAAATGTTATTAGCATAAAAAGTTGAAAAAATATCTTAAGATGACTCGTGGTACAAGTTGTGGGGAGGACTAATTAGTCGTAGGAGGAACCGTTGTTTGAGGACTAAGATACCCATGTTAGAAGGTATGAGTCCTTGTATGGCCCATTCTGGAAACCACGGGTTTTTATACGACTCGTTAGAAGGATGGAGGAGCTTGTCAAGTGAACCATGAGAGATAACCACGAGTAGTAGATTGTTGTAAAGAATTAGGGTGAGTGGTCATAACGAGTTTCTATTGTATCAGGTTTGGGAGGAACGAGTCATGGTACGACTCGATATGGGAAACAATAAGTCGTGGCCTTCACCTGTGGGAAGGGAGTGAGTATTTTTTAAGCATTAACCACGGGTGGATCTAATAAGTCATCATTTGATGGTATGAGTTGTATGACCCATGGGAAACTTTAGAAGTCAGGGCAGAACAGTGGGGACGACGGGTGGTAACCACGAGTCGTGGTATCGAGGTACAACTCATGATGTCAATCGTGACCCCTAGCAGTGTGTAATTTTCTGCAAAAATTAATAAGGGTGTTTTCGTAACTCCTAAGCTACTAATCCCTAAATACATCATTTTAGCTCTAAAAGAGGTGTTTTAAAGGGATTAAACCAACTCTAAACCATTCCCCTCCCATGCATGCAAGATTAGGAATTCCCCATTGAAGATCAAGCCTAGAATTCTTCAAGTTCTTCTCCAACTCTCTTAGGCTTTCAAATAAAAGTGTAGATTTAATTTACACAAGTATGTAAGGCTATAAATAAGGGTTCCTTTCACTTTCATGCTCGAAACTCTCCTCAATTTCATAAATCAAGTTTCAATCCAAGTATGATCAAAAAGGGGTTTTAATACAATCTTATAGAATTCTCTATCAATTATTTATTGGTCAATCCCCTTTATATTTTAAAGTATATTTGAACATTCATGTTTTTATTTTAAGCATGTTTTAATTACAAATTCATGATTTAAATTTTAGAAGATTATGCCTAATTGTGCGAGTTAATGACAAAAGTCAAGTTTATGATTAATGATTCCAAGTATGATGAGATATCTACCATGTAGGAATGTTTACATATTACCCATGTATGAGTCTATGATCTTAACCAATGAAGTCTATTTCAAGTATGAGATTTGAGATTTGAGAAAGCCCACACAAGATAAGTATGCTTTATGATCTAGCCAAGGCAAACAAGATCAAATGATAGATATATATTTTGGAGTCAAGACTCCTTAAATGTGTAGATTCAAGTAATGTTCTAGAATATGATTGTATGATCATTATACATATTTTGGGAGTAGTGACTAGCACCGAGTACGCTAGGGGTTCTAGAATTCCCCGGTCTCATAATACGTGCCAATGTAGGTATATTTTAGGGCCTCTAAAGAGAACATTTTCCCCTCCCAAGGGCACACTGTGATATCACACCATACTTATCCTTTTCCCTGGCAAGGCTTAGGATGGCCCTCCTCCATGTGGGCAAGATGTGAGATCATCATGCGCTCATACATGGTAGTTGTTGGTTATGACGAGCTTCCCATTATTCCTCATGATTTCAGTAATGCATGTTCATGACTTATGATATTATGTGTTCAGCTGGTTTGATCCAATGATCAGTTTATAAGCTTTTACTAATGATTTCAGTTATGGCAAGACATATGATTTAACTTTTTGTTTTGGGTCATTTAATTCAAATTTGAGATTTAGTTTATGACTACACATGTTTTCAAATATCAACATGTAGTCCTTACTCTCATGATCTTATGATTTATATTATGTGCATGATTTTAGTTATAGTTACTCATCCTATTTAACTTACCTTACATATTCAGTACATTCCAAGTACTGACCGCATACTGTATGCTATATAATTTCATGATACAGGTTTAGATGTTCAGACTCAGTTCCGTTGTTAACCAATCTCCACAACTTAGTCCAGTTCTCTTGTTGGTGAGTCCTCATCCTTTGAGGACCTTCATATTGATGAGTTGTGTTACTCTTAGTTTTCAGATCTTTAGTGAGATAGTTGGGGATGTTGTCCCATTAACTCTTCGGTCATGTTAGAGGCTTTTCCAGATAATATCTAGAACTTTAGTTTTTTGTCAATGTTGACTTTGTATGGTGTTTTTGTATTTTAGAATTCCTCTTATTCATGTCTTCAGTTATCAGCTTTCAGTTTAAGTGTGTACTTTAGTTATCATGTTTATGCCATGGGTCAACTTGGAGCCATTCATGGTTCTAGATTCTATGTCATGGTTCAGACCTATTTTCAGATCATGAAAGAATGGCTCCAAGCTAACCCTTGGTGCTTACATAGCATGATGTGATTAGCTAAGTGGAATAAACTTAAACACAACATAAAATAAAGTCTGCATATCATAAAAACATAGCATAGACAATAAGTCAACAACACTAAACATGAACATAAGTAACTTAAATAATGAGGAACAATGGGAGGCTTCATCATAATTGACACCATCATGATAGAATTTACATGATGCCCCAACTGTCTCGCTCAATTGGGAAGAGCCATCCTAAGCCTTTCCAAGGCAAAGAACGATAAGGCATGATATCACTCGTGAGCCTCGTTGGGCTGGGGGAACACTCTCTAGCGAGGCCCCATACTTGAATATACATATACCTCCTATGGTGCATAGATACGAGGTTCGGGGTTTGCTTAAATCCTTAGCCTACTTGGTGCTAAAGACTACTCCCAAAATATGCACATGGCTCATAACCATCATCGTGAAAACATAGTTGATCTTGCGTAGGCTTGTCTAATTCATGGAATCGTAATTATACTTGGCATATGTGAAATAGTCATGAGAATAATGCCATTGAGTGTTCCATGACATATAATTTGAGTGTCATGAAAATCGTACATACTTGAATAAATAGTCATAATTGAAATCACAAGCTTATATGCTTGAAATTCATAAAATCATGCATATTTGGGAAAAATGACCATAAACTTGAAAGTATAGATCCATAAGATATTCTAGTAGAAAATAGGTAATCATAATCATAAATCATTAGTTTAATGATAAGAGACTTGAATTCATAGGAGATTATAAGAGATTTCGTGAGAATTGAGTCTAACCCTAGAATTTCAATATATCATGCTTGGAGACTTGAAATCGTAATATAAGGTTGAAATCGGGCATAAGAGGGGAAGAATATCCCCCTTTCATAACCCTACATACCTAGATTTGATGAATCCCTAGCTTGACTTGAAGACCCAAGAGAGAATTGAAGGTATTTGAGGAAGAACCCTAATCTTGGCTTGAGAGGATTTGATCTTCAAATTATGTTTAGGAGAAGAATGAGGGTTTAGGATTAGAAAAACCCCTTAATATACCCCTTAAATAACCCTAAAAGACGTCATGTAGGGGCAAAATGCTTAAGAAGTTACCCCTAAGACTTCGCATTTAAGACTGTCCCATCTAGTGCTACGACTCGTAGGTCCTCACTACTACTCGTACTGAGTCTTATAATTTTAAGTCCTGCCTTTGATCATTCTCTAAACTTCATGCCACGATCACCTACCATAATCCATAACATCCTACACAGGCCATACCAATGCTCGTGGTTCCTCACCTCATCTTAGATCACTGCTCTGGATCTCTTCCTAGGACCCTCTGGTATGAATCGTACCATCCAAGTACGACTCATGACTGCCTGTCATACCTACCTCGCAAAGGGCCTGACAGTTGTTGAGCCTCTCACCACGGATCCTGGTACGAGTTGTACTAGGCACCTACAACTCATACTGAGACCCGTCTTGAGGCAATTTTCCAGTTTCTCTACATGGCCAACTTCCAGCCATCGGGTCTATCCTTAGGAACTTTTAGGGTGTTACATTATCTTCTCTTTTAGAACATTCTTCCTCTAGTGGAGACTAAATACGCTGAAAAGATAGGGAAAGAACTGCAATCCCATAACTAAGAGCTATAGACTGAAAACTAATGAAGTTAATTACTCTAGAATGTGATACATGACTAAACTGAATTCATGAAACATGCATGCATACCATGACATGCAAGGAACCGAGAGACATGAACTTGACAGGAAACAGAATAGAGTACTAAGGAGGAAAATGGTACCTTAAACTACAACTGAGCCAGAAGGGAAAAGATACAGGTATCTAGCCATCATATCTGCTTCGGCTTCCTATGTAGCTCCCTCAACAAGCTAATTCCTCCACAATACCTTCATTGAATCCACCACCTTATTCCTTAAATTTTGAACCTAGCAATCGAGGATCTCAACCAGAACCTCCTCATAGGAATGGCTATCCTTCACCCTAATGTTCTCTACCGGTACAACCAAAGCTGGGTCACCAATGCACTTTTTCAACAAAGACATGTGGAAAATGGGATGCACCAAAGCTAACTCTGCTGGTAGCTCTAACTCATAAGCTACCTTGCAAATTGGCCTCAAAATCCTATAAGGACCAATATATCGGGGACTAATCTTACCCTTCTTACCAAACCTCACGACTCCCTTCATGGGAGACACCTTCAAAAACACCCAATCATCGACATCGAACTCAAGCTCTCTCCTCCTAACATCTATATATGATTTTTTTCAACTCTTAATGATCCTCAACTTCTCTCAGATAAGATGAACTTTCTCCATAGCCTCATGGACTGAATCCTGTCCTATCAACATAACCTCACCTACCTCGAACCATCTAACCTGTGATCTACACCTCCGCCCATAAAGAGCCTCAAAATGGAGCCATCAAAATGTTGGAGTGATAACTGTTGTTGTAAGCATACTTAATGAGAGGCAAGTGATCATCCTAACTACACTTGAAATCAATCATACAAGCTTTTAACATGTCCTCTAAAGTTTGAATGGTTCTCTTCGCTTTACCATCTGTTTGTGAGTGGAAAGTTATGCTAAACTTCACTTAAGTACGAAGACCCCTCTGAAATGACCTCCAAAACGGAGAGGTGAACTGAGTACCCCTATCTAAGATAATGGACAAAGAAAACCCATGCAACCTAAACAACTCCCGAATATAGAGTCTAGCAAATCCTCGGCTGAATTTGTAGTTTTGACCAGTAGGAAATGTGTTGATTGGTCAACCTCTCTACAATAACCCATATAGAGTCATACTGTCGGTGCATATGAGGAAACCCTGTTGTAAAGTCCATGTTGATCTCTTCCCACTTCCAAGTAGGAATGTTGATGTCATAAAGTATACCTCCAAGTCTCTGATGCTGGACCTTCATCTGCTGGCAATTCAGACACTTAGCCACAAATTCTGCTATGTCCTTCTTTATGCCATTACACTAATAAACTTACCCATAGATCACAGTACATCTTGGTGACACCTGGATAGATAGAGTACCGAGAGCCATGAGCCTCGCTCAACATCTAATACCTCAAGCCACCCACATCTAGAACACGTAAACACCCATGATATCAGAGTACACCATCTTCCCCTTGGGAGAAAACCTCTACTTTTTTATTTCGGACGACTTCCTTCAACTTCACTAAGATAGGATCCTCCTCTTGTCTCGCTTTAACTTCTATCACCAGTGATGATTCTGACCCATTCTAGATAATAACACAACCATCCGTCGAATATGTAAGGAAAACTCCTAAATGAGAAAGCCTATGGACATCCTTCACCAACTCCTTCCACCCATCACCAACATGGGACACACACTCCATGGAAAGCCTATTAAAAGAATCTGCAACTACATTGGCCTTGCCCAAATGATAAAGGACACTCATATCATAGTCTTTAAGAAGCTCTAGCCATCTCCTTTGCTGCAAATTTAGGTTCTTCTAAGTAAGCACATACTTAAGGCTATTGTGGTCCATAAACACATCCAGATGCACCCCATATAAATAGTGCCTCTAAATATTCAATTCAAACACCACCTCTGCCAACTCAAGGTTATGCGTAAGATAATTCTTCTCATGAGTCTTAATAGCTCTGAAAGAATAAGTAATGAACTTACCATGCAACAACAACACACACCAACGACCAATTCTTGAGGTATCACAATAAACAATGAAACCATATGTGCCCTCTGGTACGGTCAATTACGGGGCTGAAGTGAGTTGACTCTTTAACTTATGAAAGCTCTTCTCGAAAACATCAGACCACTAAAATTTGACCTTCATATTGTTCAACTTCGTCAAAGGTGCTGCAATGGATGAAAATTCCTCTACCAACCTCTTGCAGTAGTAAGCTAAACCCAAAAAACTCCTAATATCAGTAGGGATAACATGTCTAGGCCAGTTCTTCACCGCCTCTATAAATTTGAGAGTCTACCTGCACAGCTTCACTAGACACGACTTGAAAGAGGAATGCTACTAATTTCAATCAAAACTCACACTCATTGATTTTAGCAAATAGTTGACGATCCTTGAGAGTCTAAAACACAATCATCAAATGAGCAGCATGATCCTACTTACTTCAAGAGTATATAAGGATGTTATCTATGAAAATAATAATGAACATATCCAAATACTACTTGAACACACTTTTCATCAAATCCATGAAAGCTGATGTAGCATTCGTTAGCCTAAAAGACATAACTACAAACTCATAGTGACCATTCCAAGTCTTGAAGGCAATCATTGGTATGTCACTCTTCCTAACTCTGAACTAATGATGGCCAGATTTGAGGTCTATCTTTGAAAAGCACCTAACACCTTGAATTTGGTCAAACAAGTCTTCAATCTTGGGGAGAGGATACTTACTCTTCATTGTGACCATGTTTAACTGTCTATAATCAATGCACATCCAAAGAGAATCATCCTTCTTCCAAACAAAGAAAATTAGAGCACCCCATGGGGACTTACTAGGACTAATGAAACCCTTATCTCAAAGATCTTCCAATTGTTCTTTCAACTCCTTTAGCTTGGACGAAGCCATTCTATAAGGAGGAACAGATATGGGCTGAGTACCACGGAAAAAGTCAATACCAAAGTCAATGTCCCACTCGGGAGGGACTCCTAGTAGATCATTAAGGAATACCTCTAGATACTCACATACCGTAAGAACTGACTGAAGAGTTGGGGTCTCGAGCATAGAATCATTAACCTAAACTAAATGGTATACATAACCCTTTGAGATCATCTTTCTGGCCTTAAGATAGGAAACAAAGCAATCTACAGGCACAGCTGAACTACCCCTCCACTCTAGGATTAGTTCACCTAAAAATGGAAACTCTACCATAAGGGTTCTATAGTTGACCGAATCATAAGAAGCATGCAACCAATACATATCAAAGATAACATTGAAATCGGTCATATCTAACTCCACTATGTTCATTATGGTGACTTTCTGAAGAATCATGACAAGGTAATTTATGTATACCAATCGAGCAAAAACTGATTCACTGGTATGAGTAGAGACTAAGAAGGATTCCGAAAAGATTTCAAAATTAATACCAATACTAATAGAAACATAAAGAGTCACGAAGGATAATGCATCCCCTAGGTCTAACAATGCATAAACATCAAGATGGAAGACTCGTAACATACTAGTGACCACATCGGGTGAGCACTCCTACTCTTGACGGGATAAAAGTGCATAGAACTTGTTTTGGTGTTGTCCGCTAGCTGCACTAGAAGATGTTCTCTATTGAGATGGGCGAGCTATTGTAGTGGTGGCTGCGACACGGTATCTACTGTCACCCTATCTAGATAAAGGACAATCCCTGCACATGTGCTCGGGCTTTCCACACCCAAAGAAAACATTTTGTCCAACTAAGCACTCCCTTTGGTGGTTCTTACCACATTTCTTGCAAGCTGGGCTAGTGTACTCCCATGTCATGCTTCTTTGACCCCTAAAGCCTGACACTCTGCTCCACTGATCACCTCGAGGTCTAGATGGAAGGTTGGCTAATGATGGAGCTGGGGCTAACGACCTAAGATGGGACTGAGGATTATGTCCACCATCGAGTTTTTGATGAGAGTAGTTATAACTCTCTTTCTTAGACCTCTTAGCCTCTCTCTCTCTCTTTCCTTATATGCTTTTCCTCTATTTGTTGGGAACATATCATCAGTCAGGAGATAATTATGTCACTAATCAACATAACAGTTTTGCACTCCTTAACTAATTAATCTGCAACCCCGTTCATGAACTATCTTATGTGAGCCCCTGAATCAGCAACCACCTCTGGAGCATACTTGGACAATTGGGTAAACTTCAGGGAATACTCCTGAACATTCAAGTCATTTTGCTTCAAGTTGAAGTACTTTGCTTCTTTTTATTCCCTCAACTCTCAAGGGTAGAATTTACCCAAGAAAGCCATAACAAGCTCATCCCAACCAATGGGGACTGCACTAACGTGTAATGGATTTATGAAACTTTCGACACTTAAAACATAGGAAAAATGCTTGTACTTAGTTGTGTATATAATGATATGAGGTGTTTTTACCTTTTTTTAGGGAAATCAAGTATGGGAGTTGAATTTTGGAAAATGCGGAGAAATAGAGTAAAAAATTGATAGGTTACAGGTCTCATTACGAGCCATACTATTTTGGTATGAGATGTACCTAGCACCTATAGCTGAAACTTCAGAGAAATTGCACAAGTAATGGGTCAAAGTACAACTCATTGTATGAGCCATACCAGGGAGTCCTGAAAAACTTAAGATGGTATGCACTTGTAGAAGCTCCTAGTACGAGTGGAAGCCACGAATCGTGATGACAACATATGAACCGTACCAAGGAGTCATGATAAACTTTATAGAACATGTAAACAAGCAGATCCCAGGGTACAAGCAGATTCCACGAGTCATAGCACCAATGTACGGACCGTCCCAAGGACTCGTGGTAAGATTCAGAGGATGCCGAATTTCAGAAGTACAAACCACAATAGGCACTTACGACTCGTAGTGGCATTATACGTGTTATACCAACCTCCAAGACCTGACAAATTCAGATGCTGCATTTCATACTACGAATAGAAGCCACGACTCGTAGGATGAGGCTGCAATAGTTTCCTAGTTAACTTAGGAAAGGTTTCTATTAATTGTATAAATAATGTTAGGTTAATTTATTTTAGGGAGGCCAGTACTTTTGACTTATATTCATAGATTTTGGATTTCCTAAATTCATGGAGAACAAATACTCGAATACTTAGCCATAATTCATCATTGTTCTTGGACTTTTGAAAAGTGATTTTGCAATTGACTCTTGGGTTCTTCTTTCATTAATATTGTATGTCTTCAATTATGTTTCTTCCATGAAATTTGATTTCATTCTTGCAATTATGAGTAGATAAACCCTCCACAACTAGGGTTGTGGGAACCATGGTGGAATAACAAACTAGGGTTAACACAGAGTGATTCTAAACTGATACGTTTGCCTGTATTGTTCTTTTTTCATGTTTAATATTTCTTAACGGCGCACAACGTTAGCATTAGCCCAAATTCTCTTCTTTGTTGAATATAAAGAAGTAGTGATTTGGAAAAATAAAATAACAATAAAGCCTTGAAATTAAGTTTCATTAAATTTCTTGTGCTGCGATTGAAGGAGAGTTAGTTTGGAACTATTGATAAACCTTAAAGTGAAATCGCTCATGAAACCTAACCCAGTGATTGAGTAGAGACATCTAATAGGGATGAATCAATCGTTTAGATGAGCATAATTTATCAGTTCTACAGGCTAAATATTGGGATAGATCATGTGTGTAACAAACGGACCTAGTTAGGAAGCCATGGATGTAACTTCCCTAGTTGATTGCATAATTATTGAGCATATCTCCATTTCAAAATAGTATTACCTGATTTAAAATCTCCCCTTTGGGATATAATTGAACTAAAAGTGTGAATACTAGCATTAGTCAGTATCCTGACTATATTCCCTGTGGGATCGACCATAACTTTAGTTGGGTTCTTTATTGACAACATCTGTATTATACTTCTTCAAGGTTGTAATTTGAGTGTTATGAAAAATGGCACCATTGTCGGATTATACGGCTTAGAATTAATTAATTGCTTTTATTTAACTTTTAGTCATTATTTCCTCATTTACATTTCCTTTTCTTTGTGTTTTTAATATAGTTGACCACTTGGTGAATGCCAAGTACGCGAAGTAGTAGAGACCCTCTAGTCCAAATAGATCAAGAGCTTGAAAGAACATTGTAGAAAATGGATGGTTTGGAGACCCCAGAATATATAGAGGCTAGGCTGGCTGTTGTAGTGCACCGAGCTAATGAGGCCCATCGGGCTGAGTTAGCCCGATAGTTGCTCTTAAAGAGGCAGATGATGCACAAGAAGAGGTTGACAATATTGGTAGGAACAGAAGGGGGAGCAGAGGCCATGATCCACACCAGTTCCATAGATATGCTCCACACTTTTATGATGACAAGGACCCGCATATTGTTGAAGCCAGGTCAGCACGAGCTATTATACCCCGCCTTTGCTTGCTGGGGTAAAATTTGATATCACAAGTACAATGATCCAGTTGCTTAATATGAAGGTTGTGTTCTGTGTAATGCAGCTGATGATGCAAATATCCACTTTTTTGTTAGTATTTGCAAGGCTTACAGGTCGCTAGGAGTGAGCATGAATGCTATCAGGCTAAAGCTCTTCCCATTCTCCCTATTTGGTGAGGCTACTATTTGCTTGTCGGAGTTGCCAAATGACTCCATCACCAATTAGAGGGAGTTGAAACATGCCTTTTTTGAGAGGTTATTTCCACTTTCAAGTATGATGTAGCTTAAAGATGAGATCTATAACATTCGACAACTTAAGGCAGTGGTACTTCATGAGACATGGCTAAGGTTAAAGAAGAAGCTGACTAAGTGCCTAAATCATAAAATTCATAATGATAGATTGTTGGAAGTTTTTTATAGGTATCTGTACAATAGCACAGAGGTTGTAATCGATACAGTGGAAAGTGGAGCATTGATGAGTCACTCATGGGAGGAGGCAACCACCATACTTGATCGGGTGACCAAGACAAATAGAGCCTGGCATACCAGAGAGGTAGAGACAATTGCGGGTATATATGCTATAGGAATGACTACGTAGAAGCATAGGAAGGAGGTGCATGAACATGAATTAGCTCACATGAGAAGATCTACAGACCTACTCACAAAACATATCATGGGGTCTTGAGGGCAGAAGTTAAACACAATGGGAGTACAAGGATAGGAACTGGGGTTCGATGACTAACATTTCTAGGAGGAGGCAAACTTCTTGGATAACTAGGTAGTGGGTTTTCAGGTCAACACCCAAGGGTCTGGTCAAGAAACTTGGCGCCAAGACTCCAAAAATAAAGGTCGGAACTACTGCTGGGGAAATTACAATAGGAATGTTTATAGGGATAGGAGCAGAGCTTCGAGAGTGGGAAGGTGATTGGAGGAAGAATGATGGTTACAAAAATGACAAAACAAGCCTTTATGTCCCTCCTAAGGCTCAAGAGAGTGATGTTTTGCCCTCAAAGTTGGAGAGTATGATGGCTGAGCTACTTAAAAAGGCAATCGATTGATGATCAATTGAAGGACATTCAGGGAGATATATAGGCATAAGCCACAAAGTTGAATTGGACGCCATGGTGATTAAGTAGATAGAGTAATAGCTAGGTCAAATGTCTGCATCCCTGGACAAGATGTAGAAGGGTACACTTCCTAGAAATACAGTGTAGAATCCAAAGAATGACAACCACTACATGGTTGTGATGACTAGGAGTAGAAAACTTTAGTTAATCCACCAATGTCAATTTTTGTTGAAATGAGAAAACAGAAGGAGTTGGATGTAGATGAGAAGGATGAGACTGCAGAATAAGTGATTGAAGGTGATGCTAATTTGACCAAGACTCCAATTGATGCAATGGAGTCTGCGGTAGAAAAAGTGAAGGCAAAAGAGGCCCCATAGATTTTCAGGCATATCCTCGGCCACCTCCACCGTTCCCTTAGAGGATGAATAAGAAGGTGGATGATGGGAAGTTCCAAAAGTTTTGTCAATGCTGAAGTAGTTGTCTATGAATATCCCATTGGTCGAGGCATTGGAGAAGATGCCTGGGTATGCAAAGTTTATGAAGGACTTGGTGACGAAGAAATGATCTGTGAGCTATGAGCCTATTGGATGCATCATTGTAGTGCCATATCCTCACAAGTCCTTACATAAAAGAAGAAAAACCTAGGTGCCTTCACCATCCCATTCACAATTGGAGATTTTGAGTTTGCAAGAGCACAATGTGATCTAGGAGCTAACATCAATCTGATGGAACAAGCTGTGTTAAAATAGGTGGTCTTGAGAGCCCCCACATTAATGAAAATGCGGCTATTGATGAAAGACCATATAGTGAAGAAGCCTGTGGGAATACTCCATCACGTCCTTGTGAAAGTGGACAAGTTCATCTTCCCAACTGACTTTGTTATATTGGATTGCAATGTAGATTTTGAGGTCCCCATAATCTTGCAGTTACCATTCCTTGCCACTGGGAGATATTTAGTTGATATTGAAGCTGGCCAACTAAGATTTAGGATGAACAATGAAGAGGTCACCATGAACGTCTATAGGTTAATAAAGTAGTCAAATGAGTCTCGTGTAGTTTCAATGATTGATGTGGATTTTGAATTACTTGATGAATTCTGAGTAGTTAAGAGACTTGCATCTTGCCGCGATGTTAAATTAGGCACTACATGGAAGGCTACCCATGAGGTAGTTCGGTGAACGAATGAGTAACCAAACTACCTACGTCGTGCTGCGACATTAAATAAGGTGCTTCTTCGGAGGCAATCCAAGTATCTTGACTGATGTGTGTCAGTGTGTAGGTGAAATAAAAATTTATGGGTGAAAAATGCAATGAAGCTCTAGACTACGAGCCTTAGCGTAAAAGGTAACATAATGGTACAACTCATAGTACCGTCTGTACTGAGAATCAAAGACCTGACCAGATATAGAAGTTCACACTACGGTTGGTCATTACCAATCGCACCTTCATGGTACGAGTCGTAGTACCCACCATAGTGATGAATTATCCCCAATGTTGAAGTGAAGAATGCCCGATTTACAAGTCGTGGTACTGGTTGTTATATCCTGGTACGAACCGTACAAAGCACTCGTAGGTCCCCAGGTAACTTTTCTGAGTCCCTAGGTATAAATACAAGGGACGAGTCATAGGTATCACCTGCGACTCATGGTACGAGTCATGATGAGACTATTAAATGAAAGATTCGATCTGATTTGACTAGACCCAAATTTTAAAGTCTGCCCTTAACCTATTCAAAATAAAAAATTAGTCCATAATCTCTCACAAAAACCCACGATCAACTTCCTTCACTCTCCACTCAATTATAACTCATGCCCCATTCCATTTGAGCACAGGATTTTGTAGTAAAATTACTATATTGGATCAAATTTCTACTCCAAACCCTTTGCAACAAAGAATTATTCACAAACTTTGCAAGTAAGTTGAAAATTTTGTTCATCTCTTCTTGCTAATAGTAGTTGAAAATGTATTATGAATCCTCCACTCATGAAAATGAAGTGGAGGAGCATGATCAGTAGGCTATTGTGATGTTATATGATGAGTTATGGAGGGAAAAATGCTTTGTGAATTTTTGTTGCTAGTGGGTAATGAGTTATTGGGAAAATTAAATTGTGGGGACTGAGTAGGTAGGGAAATTGTCTATTCTTATGAATTATGGGGGTGGTGAAGTCTGAGAACCTACCCCAAAAACATGTTTTCTTGCATAACTGGTTATATACAGGGTGGGGGCAAGCTTCACAGGTCATCCTACGACTCATGGTTTTGAACTATGACTCATAGGATGATTCATTAGGACTGTCCCAGGTTCATCTAAGTGAAATTCATGGTACAAAACCTGGTACAGATTATGGTATCACATCATGAGTCTTACCAAGAGGTCGTGCCAAAGAAATAGAAAGGGTCAAATTCAAAATCAAAATCACGACCCATGATATGACTCATAGAATCCCACTATGAGTCGTGATAACGAGTCATACCAGAATTACAAAAGGTCACATTCTCAAAAATTCATCACATGACCATCAGGGTGAATCATACCACCTTGATACGAGTCGTACAATGAGTTATGACTATGAAAAAAGGAACTACGAGTCACAATACATATCGTACCACCTAGGTATGACTCGTATTGATGATCCGTAGTATGATACTAAACATGCTCTTTTTTTCTTTATTTCTCTGAGATCCTATATACTAAAGGGGGTAGTTAAGGTCAGAGGGTGGAGAATTGTGAGCGGCAGGAGCGGCTCAAGACGCAATGAAACCCGCTTTTGCTAGGCCAGGTGGTCTACATAGACTATTTGTCTTCTCCATAGGTACAATGACTTAGAAAAGATGAGCAACCAAGGATGCCCAGGACAAGAGGGCAAGAGATGAGATTGCAGCTCGGAGGACCCTAAGAGATAAGACCTCTACATCCGAGCAGAAGAAAAATACACCCTAGTGGTTCGTTGGAGGAGTACAAAGTTGACACCAATGAGATTGATGAGCCCCGAACCACTAGGGCACAAGACAAGGCTAAGACTGTAGCCATCTTAGCCACTTCGATAGATGCTCCCTAATCTGAGGGAAATGATACATATCCCTAGGAGTCTAGTAGTGGCTTGAATGTAGAGGAAGGGTCATATGAGGCCCAAGATGGAGAGGGTTCATGTTAGGCCGAGTCTAAGGAATAGGAACATGATGATGATGATGATCAGACCCCACCCCTAGAGAGCCATACAATCAAGTGGGGTATGTCAGGTGCTCAAAAGATTAATGAGCAGGGCCTCACCCTCACATCAAAGTCAAACCCGAGGCTGATGTGCTATGAGTTTACATAATTTTCAATGCTTAACACTAAGAAAATAGCATGGACTTAGGTATGTTTATATGGATTTGAGGCACTTTTATTTTGATTTCATGGAAAATAAGTGTTGGAGCAAAAATATGCAAAATAGGCCTAAAAATGTAGATAAACAACCCAATACAAGTCTCAGTATGAGCTGTACCTTGATTGTACAAGCTGTATTGAGAACCATGGTGAAAGTGAGAAGCTTGGATTAAGAGGAAGGCAACATATGACTCTCAGTATGAGCCATATCTAGATGATATGAGCCGTAACTGGAGTCATGGAATTTTTTACAAAATTTTGCACAAAGATAGTCTTTTGGTACATATGGATTCACGAATCATAGCACCAACATAGACCCGTACCATGAGCCTTAGTGAACTTCAGGAGATTATTCAAGACATGGAAGAACTTCAAACACAACATATAGTACGAGTTTTAGGAGTAAGGTACGAAGTGTACCACAACACTCGTGAAAAACTTTAGAAGATATCAGAGTTCTGAAGGCGAAACCACAGATGCATTGTACGACTTGTTGGACTGTGGTACGAGTCATATCAGCCTACCAACACTTAGACAAATCTGCATCAATCAAGGATATACGAGAAGCAGGTATGACCAGTACCATCCTGCTATAGGTCTTAGGTCCAATCATGACACAATCGGCGCCAGATATTTCCACCAGAACCTCCTCATAGTTAAGGCTATCTTTTACACCAACGCTGTCCATCTGGACTACCAGAGCTGGATCTGTCAAACATTTCTTCAAAAGTGACACATGAAACACAGGATGCATGGAAGATTAACTCTGAGGGAAAGTCCAACTCATACGCTACCTTACCAACTCTTCTCATAATCTGGTAGGGACCAACATAATGGGGAATGAGTTTTCCTTTCTTTCCAAACTACATCACTCCCTTCATGGGAGATACCTGTAGAAGTACCCAATCGTCCACCTCGAACTCCAACTCTCTCATCCTCACATCAGCATATGACTTTTGATGACTCTGAGAAGTTTTTAGCTTGTCCCTTATCAACTGAACCTTCACCACAGCCTCATGAACCAAATCTATCCCTATCATAGCTTCCTCACCAACCTCAAACCATTTGATGGGTGACCTACATCTCCGCCCATAAAGAGCCTCGAACGGTGCCATCTAAATGTTGGAGTGATAAATTTTATTCTAAGCGAACTCGATCAGTGACAAGTGATTATCCCAACTACCTTTAAAGTCCATTACACAGGCTCTAAACATGTCCTCGAGGGTTTGGATTTTCAGTTCCACTTGACCATCGGTCTGCGGATGAAATATTGTGTTGAGCTTAACCTGAGCCCCAAGACCTTTCGGGAAAGATCACCAAAACTAAGAGCTAAATTGAGTACCTCGGTCTGAAATAATAGACAAGGTCACTCCATGTAATCAAACCAACTCTGGGATATAAAGCTTGGAAAAATCATCCGCTGAATATGTGGTTTTCACCAGTGCGAAATGTGCAACCTTGGTTAACCTGTCTACCACCACCCAAATAGAATCATAGTGTCAACTAGTACGAGGAAGGCCTATGATGAAATCCATATTAATTTCTTCCCACTTCAAAGTAGTAATGCTGATATCCTGAAGTACTCCTCCCAACCTTTGATGCTCAAACTATACGTGCTGACAGTTCAGGCACCTGGCTACGAATTCTGCAATATCGTTCTTCATGCCATCCCACCAATAGATTTCTCGTAAATCATGAGACATCTTTGTGGCACCTGGATGGATAGAATACCTAGATCCATGGGCCTCATGCAACATCTGGCTCGCAAAATCATCAACATCTGGAACACATAGGCGACCCTGGTACCGAAGCACACCATCTGCCCCTTGGGATAAGACCTCCACCTTCTGACTTTGAACGGCTTCTTTCAGCTTTAAAAAAATAAGATCCTCATCTTGTCTAGCTTTCACATCAGTCACCAAGAATGATTTTGATCCATTCTGGACAACAACATCGCCATCGGTCGAGTTGGCCAACCTAACTCCCAACCTTGCGAGTCGATGGACATATTTCACCAGCTCCTTTTTTCTCTCATCCACATGGGACACACTCTCCATAGAGAGCCTACTAAGTGCGTCCGCTACCACATTAACCTTACCCATATGGGAAAGGACACTCACATTGTAGTCCTTGAGTAGCTCTAACCACATCCTTTGCCGAAGATTGACATCTTTCTGCGTGAACACATATTGTAAGCTCTTGGGGTCCGTAAACACATCCACATGGACCCCATATAAGTAATGTTGCCATATCATCAATGTGAACACCACTGCGACCAATTTAAGATCATGGGTCGGGTAGTTCTTCTCATCGACTTTCAACTTCCTTGAGGCATATGCTATCACTTTCCCATGCTGCATCAATACACACCCGAGTCCAATTCTTGAGGCATCATAATACACCACAAAACCATCTGTACCCTCTGATAGGGTCAACACCGATGCGGTAGTAAGTTGAGCCTTCAACTCTTGGAAGCTCTTCTCACAAACCTCCGACCATTGGAACTTCACCTTTTTCTAAGTCAACTTGGTCAGAGGTGCTTCAATAGATGAGAAACCCTCAAAAAACCTCCGATAGTAGCCAGCTAAGCCTAAGAAACTCCAAATATCTTAGGGATTCACCGGTCTAGGACAATTCATCACCGCCTCGATTTTCTGAATATCTACTTTTATACCCTCACATGATACTACATGGCCCAAAAATGCTACCAAGTTCAACCAGAACTCGCACTTGCTGAACTTTGCATACAATTGGCAATCCTTGAGATTCTGAAGCACTACTCTCAAATGAGCGGCATGCTCCCCTTCGCTCCGAGAGCATATAAGGATGTCATCAATGAACACAATCACGAACATGTCTAGATACACCTTGAACACTGTCACACCCCGCCTTGGGGGGTATGACTGGCACCTGGTGCCCTAGTAGGACCTGGACTCCTAACTGGTGAGCCTAGGCACATCTGGTGCCTGGCTAGCTCTATTTCTGATTTATGGAAACAATGAGCTATATAACGGCTATAAACACAGCCTCCGGCCGATTGGGCCTATAGCCACCTGCATATGTAACAACAACTTACTAGAGACAAACTCAAAACAAGGAACCTATGCGGGCCGACAAGGCCACCATGCTGTCTAGTCATCTGAAACTCAACATAGAGAATACTGAATAACTACATGATCGACAAGNCACCCCGTATTCCTATTCCTGTGGGTTCGACATTCCGGTTCTTAAAAAGAGCCACTGTATTACTTGTACGACCCGTACACTTGCGGGCTCATCAGTAAACACATATTGTAGGCTTTTTTGGTCCGTAAACACATCTATGTTGACTCCATACAAATAGTGCCTCCAAATCTTCAATGCAAATACCACCGCCGCCAATTCAAGATCATGGGTCGGGTAATTCCTTTCATGCACCTTCAGCTGCCTGAAAGCATATGCTATAACCTTGACATGCTGAATCAATACACAACAAAGACCGATCCTGGAAGCATCGCAATACACCACAAACCCATCGGTACCCTCAGGTAGGGTTAACACTGGTGCTAAGGTGAGGCGAGTCTTCAACTCCTGGAAGCTCCTCTCACAAGCATTTGACCATTGGAATTTCACTTTCTTTTGGATCAATTTGGTCAATGGCGCTGCAATTGATGAAAATCCCTCAACAAATCTCTGATAGTAGCCAGCTAAGCCCAAGAAACTCCTGATGTTTGAAGGATTCACCGGTCTACACTAATTCTTTATTGCTTCTATCTTATGAGAGTCCACCTTTATGCCCTCACTCGACACCACATGACCCAAAATGCCACCGATCTTAACCAAAACTCTCACTTTCTGAATTTAGCATATAGTGGTGATCCTTGAGAATCTGTCGTACCACCTTTAAATGAGTGGTATGCTCCTCCTAGCTTTGAGAGTATATCAGGATATCATCAATAAACACGATCACGAACATATCAAAGTATGGCTTGCACACCCTGTTCATCAAATCCATTAAAGTTGCAGGAGCATTCGTTAGTCCAAAAGACATAACTACAAACTCATAATGACCATACTGCGTCCTGAAGGCTATTTTCGGGATGTCACCCTCTTAAACCCCGAGTTGATGGTATACGGATCTGAGATGTATCTTCAAAAAGAACTTAGCACCCTAAAGTCAAACAAATCGTCAATCCTGGGTAAAGGATACATGTTCTTGATGGTGACCTTGTTCAATTACCGATAATCAATACACATACTAAGAGAACCATCTTTCTTTCAAACAAAGAGAACTGGTGCACCCCATGGGGTTGTTCGATTTGATGAACCCCTTATCTGAAAGGTCTTTGAACTGCTCCTTCAACTCCTTTAGCTTTGCTGGAGCCATTCTGTAAGGAGGAATAGATATAGGCTGCATATTGGGAAGAAGGTCAATACCAAAATCAATCTCCCGTTCGGGAGTAATTCCTGGTAAATCATCTGGGAAGACTTCTAGATACTCACACACTACTGGGACTGATTGGATAGTCGGGGTCTGGCATGTGGCATCCTTAACCCTATATAAATGGTACATGCAACCCTTGGAGATCATCTTTCTAGCCTTAAAATAGGAAATGAAATGACCTACAGGCACATCTGAACTACCCTTTCATTCTATGACTAGCTCACCTGAAAATCTGAACTCTACTGACCGAGTTCTACAATTAACTGAGGCGTAGCATGCAATAGCCAATCCATGCCGAGGATAACAACAAAATTGATCATGGCTAACTCTACTAGATCTGCTGAGGTGACATTCTAAAGGACTGTGATTGGGAGACTTCTATACACCCGTCTATCTACAGTTGAATCACCCACTAGAGTGGAGACTGAGAAAGGTTCTTACAAGATTTTGGCACTGGCTCCAAAACTACTATCCATATAAGGTATCACAAAAAAACAAGGTAGCCCCTGGATCTATCAAAGCATATAAATCAAGATGGAAAACTCGTAACTTACCAGTGACTACATCCGGGGAGACCTCCTGCTCCTGGCGAGATGCTAAGGTATAGAATCTGTTTTGGCGCTGACCGCCACCCATGCTAGTAGATGCCCCCTGCCGGGCTGGGCATGCGGGTGGAGCTGCTGAACTGGAAGCTGGGACTCGGCCCCTATCATGGCCTTGTATAGCTGCCGGGCAATCTTTGAGCATATTTCTAGGCTTTTTTCACCAGAAGAAAGCACTTGTACTCACCAAACACTAACCCGTGTTCCCCCGACCACACCTGCCACAAATTGGGATACTGGATTCCGCGGGCCTGTTGCTCTGACCCATAGAGCCTAATGTTCGTCCTCTCTGGTCATGCCTAGGTATGGATGGCACACTCATCGCTGAAGATGTTAGGGCTGAAGATCTCTTATGGGACTGTTGTCGGTGCCCACCACCTGGCCTCGGCTGAGAGAACCTATAGTTGTTTGTCCTAGCCCTCATAGCTTCTCTCCCTCAGATGCTCCGCCTCCATCTACTGGGTATACAAGACTATCCAAGGAAAATCCATATCCTGATGGAGCATGGCGGTTCTGCAATCCTTGTCAAGATAGTCCGCCACCCTATGAACAAACCAGCTCACTCGCGTCCTCTGATCCACCACTAACTCTGGGGCGTACTTTGATAGATGAGTGAACTCTAGGGCATATTCCTGCATTGTCATCTTCCCCTGTTTTAGATTCATCAACTCGACTACCTTCAACTCCCTCATCTCACGAGGGAAGAACCGATCTAGAAAAGCAACATGAAACTTCTCCCAATTGATAGGGCCTGCTACGACTGCCGTACTATCCTTCCACTGTTTAAACCAAATGTGTGTAACCCCCTTCAACTGATATGAGGCCAAATCAGCACACTCCTATCTATTCACCCCCATGACCTGGGTGATCTTCAAAATCTCATCGATAAACTCATGTGGATCCTCACCAACCTTTGACCCAAGAACTCTAGTGTGTTCATCCTTAGGAAATCTCTAACTCGTGTTGCTACTGCATTCCTATTACGTGAGACATGTACTATTGCCTGCTGGTTGACCTGAGTGGTCAAGGCCTGTGCTAGCATCTGAATGGCTACCTTG
The DNA here is from genome assembly GCA_018107945.1 of Datura stramonium. Lineage (NCBI taxonomy): Eukaryota > Viridiplantae > Streptophyta > Magnoliopsida > Solanales > Solanaceae > Datura > Datura stramonium. The sequence goes on along the minus strand of JACEIK010000577.1, from coordinate 308,439 downwards.
AATTCGGCATGGGCAACCGGCTCCGGTGCATGGTGTTCATGGGCTGGTGGGGCTTATTGGTGCCTATCCCCGTTGCCATCCTTGTGGCCATTTCCATTCCCATTTCTTCTTCCATTAACTCTGCGGAGAGGCATGATTCTGCAATCGCGAATAGCACGAGTTATAAGGGTAGAGAGACATTTCACCGCTCGACATAGATCATGAAAGAAGGGAACATTTCCTAAACATCTCATAGCCTCTTCATTATAAGTGTGGCGCGATTCGCACCCATGATAAAGACTCTACTTAACGTGGCTTTCAGAAATCCTAGGACACTTCAAAACCTATTGATTTGATACCAAGTTTTTCATGACCCGAACGTAGGCCTGGATCGAGACATGGGACGAGGAGGCCCGAGAAACTCCAAGTCGACCCATGGAATGAACATACATTTAAATCAATCAAGTAAAGAGGAAGACTTAACACAATAAACATGGAGAAAATCCAAACATAACATAACAATATGAATATACAACACAAGTCTGAAGCTGAATACAACCTATTGTCCCAGAAGCCTCTAATGCTGATGAGTTGATGGGACAAGACCCCAACTAACTCTCTAAGTCTGAAAACTAAAAGTACAAGGATAGCTGATAACAAATTGTCCTCGAGAGATGAGGAATCACCAATAGAGACTGGATGCTAACTACGGAAGCTGGCTACTAACAGGGCTGAGTCTGAAGATCGGAGCCTATATCATGAAACAATACAGCATAGAGTATGCGGTCAGTACGTAGAATGTACCGAATATGCAAGGTAAGTAAAACCGCTTAAATTAGTAAAATCATTTAAAACACGCATAATATAAAACAACATCAAGATGAGGATCTGAGAGTAGCGCTTGGATGCTATTTTCTGAAATCATAATCTGCACATAACTGAACGTCATAACTGAGTCGAATGACCCAAAGATGAAACTTGATAATTATAAGTAAAATTGTACATTGGGCCAAACCTTCTTTAGAACATCTATATNTATATACATATAGATATATATATATATCATGAATGATAAACATACATAACTGAAATCATGAGGAACAATGGGAGACTCGTCATATAACCGATATTACCACAATAGAGCTTACATGGTCCCGACTATTACACTCAAGTGGGCAGAGCCATCCAAAGCCATGCAGGGCAAAGGATGCTACCATGATATCGATATCAAGATCAAGTTCCCCTTGGGGTAGGGGAAAGCTCACATAGGAGGTGCCAAAATAATCTGATCATACCTACGTTCACGTAGTTTTGAGGCATAGGGTTGACTGATCCTTAGCCTACTCGGTGCTAGACACAACTCCCAAAAGCATGCATATGCTCTCTATCATTTTTCAATGAAGCTAACCATCATCTGTTGATGAAGTTTAATAATCATATACATATAAAATCTGAAATCATACATGAGAAGCCTTAGCTTGAACCATACCACAAGCTGAACATAATCGGGAGTGTTGACTCCAAAACCATGTGGTAAGCTAATTAACTTTAAATCATAAATCACACTTGAACATATGGACTTTCCCAATACTTAAATATTGTTAAAAATACTTTATTCACTTGAAAACGTAATCATAGACATGGGTAACTTGAAAACATGCTTTTCATCAATAATATCTCATCATACTTGGACATTCATCATAAATCTCAACTTTCATGAACTTCTCATGGATGGGCACTTTAATTTATAAATCTTGAAAACATGATTATAATTGAAAACAATGTAAAACTTGCCCATGAATCACAATTCAATAATAGAAACATGATTAGATCATACCCATGTTAGAAACTTAGGAAATTCATGCATTGGGTTAAAACCCCATAGGATAAACATATAGATTTTTATGAATTAGAGAGGTATTGGGCATGAGTGTGAACAAATTCACCCATTAATGACCTTACATACCTGAGAAGAACTGATTTAACCACTCCCTTGACTGCCTCATGAATAATTGAAGAAAACATGATGGAAATTAAGCTTGATCACCTCTCTAGAACTTTACTCTTGCATGCATGAATAAGAATAGCCTAGAATGAGCTTTCCCCTCTTAAAACTCATTATTCATAGCTTAAAACGACGTAGTTTAGGCCCTAGGATCATAGGAATTATGGATAAGCCCTTACTATATTCGCAGAAAATAACTGACTACCAGTCCCCACGAGGGACTGGACAAGTCGTTACCAAAGGAAATGAGTGGTCTTATTCTCTTGTGATGTCCACAGCCACTTTTCTTCGAGGGTCCCCACGAGGGACCTAACAAGTTATTACTCATGACCACAACTCATGGTTACCACTCGTTACCTCCACTGCCAAAATCTCAAGTCATTCACCAAACGCTGACTGATCTGGGGCATATTTATATGCCCAAGTGATACTCAAATGCATCGTTTGAGCCTTGTTTATCCAACAATGTTTGTACATTCTCATGTAAATTGTAGGNTCAATTAGGGCGTTCAGCTCCGTGACACGTTGCTGTTCCACCACAGGCCAAATTTTGCATTTTTTCAGCACAGTATAAATTGAACCCTTAGCTTCTAAAATCATTGGACACGGGATTTTCTGGAAAAACCAAAGGAGGCACGAAGGAGACTTGAAGAACTCCTATTGGGTTCATAATTTCTTGGTTTCTTTTCATCCAATATTTCTTTGTTTTTGAAGGAAATAATGCATTGGAGGACCCAATCTATGATTTGGTGAAGTGGAGGAATTATATCGGGAGCGAAACACCAAAGTTGGAATAAATTGGGCAATTTCAAGAGGGCTTCCACGATACCTCCGTGACACGTTGGCAGTGCTCCGCGATACACTCTGTGACACGTTGGAAGTGCTCCGCGATACACACTGTGTCACGGAGGCAGTGCTCCGCGATACACTCTGTGACACGTTGCTTGTTATTTCGGAAAAAATTTCCACTAGTATAAATAGAACACTTTGGTTTTATTTTTAGAAATTCTGACTTGGTGGAGCAAGAACGTGGGTTACAGGCAGCTGAGAGGACGAAAATTCTTAGGGTTTTCTCTAGCCCTTTCTTCTTTCTTTCAATTGTTTGTATGATTTACACTCATTTAACGATGTTCAATCCACAAATGAGTGGCTAATTCCCTTTCTTGCTGAGGTTAGGA